>VZTD01004798.1:2604930-2688153 GCA_013397725.1 Rhagologus leucostigma | reverse complement strand
GAGAGGAGAGGAGAGGAGAGGAGAGGAGAGGAGACTAGCTCCTCTTTGCAGCAGCAGCCTCACTATTTTTGCACCCCAGAAATATGTACTTGAGACACTGGATTTTTGATCAGATGAAAACTCTGGCCTCTTATTTGACCTTTGTATTTTTAATATATGAAGTGATTAATCAAGCAAGTTGATTGAGGCTGCTAAGCAAAACTCAACTGATTTACACACAAAATTTCAATGAGTCTAGTGAAATTCTTCAAAAGTGTAGGGTAACCTTGGGAAGAGTGAGATGAAATGAACAGGAATTTAATTCATGAACAGTTTAGATCACAATTTACTGAGGGCAAGGAAAAGAGTGAGGTAGAGTGACTTACAAATATCAGTTAAAGCAAGAATCTAAACCACTGCTCTATTTAGAGGGAAATCCTGGTAATATCACTGGAGTTCAAAAATCCCAAATAAATAATGTCTTTTTCAGAAGACATACTTATTTTCTTTCCATCCTAATCACTAAAATTTACATTTTCATTATTACCTGCAGTATATGAGCCAATACATTTGTGCAAACCATAATAGAATAGTACACAGCACAGAGTCAGAAATAAGCATAATTTTTTTCTCAATTTGTGTCTAGATGCAAGACATTTGTAAAACAGACTCTCACTGGGGTAGGAAAGAAAAGCTGATGCAGCCATTTCACAAATTAGCTGCTAAAATTTAGTCATACATTGTAAAATGTTCACCTAATTGTCACCTTGAAAAACACTGTGATAAAGCAAATAAACCAGGACAAAAAATGTCTGGAAATACCAGGAGAAATTAATGAGAATCAGGAACTTACTTTGCATTGTACCAGATAACAGTGAGGTGTCTTCTGCAGCCTTCGGTCCCACATTTTATTTCTTTTTACAGTTAAGGATTGTTTTTCTGGGGTGGTAAGTGTGCAACACTGCTTTTATCAGAGAATGCAGCTATTCTGGATGTGAGAGGATGATTTCAGTAGAAGGGTAAAATTTTGATGAACCAGAGAATACTTTGTGATCAGAGGAGAGTTTGTTCCTGCTTTTCTGTTCTGGATGATAAGTAATGGATTTCTGGCTGGTTCTTGTTTCATCTGGACAGGTCCATCTATACAAATTCTCTCATCACTTTACCATGTTTCAGAATGCAGCAACACAAAGAAGAGTGTACTTGCAGGCATCAAAGAAAATGTAGCTGAAATTTCTTTTTATCTGTATCTTGAGAAAAGATAAAATCCTAAGTAATCTGTCATTAAAAAAAAAAATCTGATGTACCTATACAACTTAAAGACGGTGTGCTGTGAAAATAAACCCCAAGGGTTAGTGAGAAAGAACATGTGCATCACGCCCTGGGCTGCACAGTGAAGTGGAAATGCTGAGAGAAGTTTTCCCTGTCATCCCTTGTGGAAGAATGGCGTTGCAGCTGCATGACCTGCACTGTATTTTCCAAATAGCCAAAAATAAAGATGGGATGTAGTCAGTGTGAAGAGGGAACAAGAAAAGAGATGCATGGTAGCTCCAGATCATTGTCTTGACTATACCTATTGCCTGAGATACTAAGAATAAAACGTTGCCTACTAAAAATTCCTCCATCTTAAAGGGGCAGTTGAGTAAATGAAGTTATTGTGGGAAACAGCTACTTTCCATTATCTTCTTCAGAAAAGTCAACTCTATTTTTCTATTTTACTTTTGTGGGACAACATGACAGTGAGCCACAAAACATCTGGGTACATCTTACAACCCAAGATACTTTTGTAAATGGAATACTGTATAATGGCATCGTGATATGACATCCAGCCCAGGAAACCTCAAGACAAAGTGAGATTATTTAGCAGAACACCAGTGGGTACTACGTACTTCCGAAAAATACATATTTTTCTTTAGAATATGCTTTTTCAGGAAAAATATGATAGTTGCAATTGAATTGCTGCTTTCAATAGATGGTCTCCACCCTATTTCAGTTCTCATAAGACTGAGCGATTTCTCTAAAGTGGGAAATTGTCAGGCTTTACTTCAATTCAGACTTATTTTTTATTTCTCCTTCAGAAACGCAAGTGGTGTAATTATGATCTATCATATACAAAAAAAAGCAAAATTGTGGCTGGATATGCCAGCCAGGGTCCTACTCTGAGAAGCATTTCCAGAGCAACTTTTCAAAATCTGATGAGTTCTGTACATGAGCAGGAGAAGTCTTCCTAGATCCTGGCTGCCGGTAACAGCTCAAGGACCAGGACTCCTGGGGTACAGGCAAGAGCCGTCTGTGCTCCTGTATCTGGTGGTCACCTCTTCAGGCTTCAGCTCACCAACCCACGACCAGGTTGGCAACAAGAAACATAACTTATTTTTCCCACATACCGTAAGGAACAGATCAACTGCTTTTGATTCTGGTCTATACCAGTGGTAGGAGCTACGAGCTGTAATTTTGAAAAAAATTCAATAAATGACCCTTTCATTTGACCCACTGATCATGTTGAAGCATGGTGTGATTTGTGAGGAGCTCAGGTATCCTCAGGCACAGCTCCATCTCTCAGAGGGGCCAGGCTAGGGGCAGGGCCACGACAAGTTTCATCTGCTTCATGTTCATTTGTTTCTGTGTATGTTCTATACCCCAAAGGCCACTTAAAAGTGTGCCATCATGGAAGGACTCTTGTCTGGCCTAGAATCGCATCATCATTTTTATTTTCCTGAGATACTTACGGCAGTTTCTCAGCAGTGCTTTCTGTGAAAGCAATGCAGTTTGGAGCAATCAAGTCACTTCTTCTGCTGCCATCACTGTCAGTGGCTGTCTCAAAATTTTTATCTTACACAAGCAAAGCTATGATACAAAAACATCACTGCCAGGACTTTTAACATGAGCAAAACAACATATTTTTTCTTTGTCTTATGCTCGGAAATGATTGAGTCATTTGAATATTGGCTACAATATTCAAAAAAATTTCACTGGAGGCAGATAAGCAGATAAGAAAGTTTATCAATGAAATGTTCCGCTAGACAGCATGATAAGTGATGAAAAAAAATTTTTTTAAGGCAGGCATGAAATCCTGTACCTCCCACATGTCAGGAAATATAGTAATAAAATAGTAATACTAATACAGTAGTAAAACTTTAATATAGTAGTAAAACACCAAAATGTCATTTAAATCTCATAATGATGCAAGTGAATGATTTTTTTTTTCATAAGTCCATTTTACAGAAGGGATCTTGGGATCCCTGTCCTGAGACTTGCACCAGGAAGGGCCGCTTGCACCTGGAAGTGCAATGATGCAAGATGACAGAAGGTGCAACCTATATTTCATAGTTTGGCTCTGAGATTTTACACATGGATCCTTGTGTCCATCTCTTCACCTGCACAGGATGCACCACTGCTGCATAGTGTCATTTGCTCATTCAGTGCATGTCAGCAGGTGAATTTTAGCTGATTTCCTAGAAAAAAAACATTGACAACTGGCTACAGTGACTCTCTGACATGGCTGAGGTGTGACTCATGCTAGAGTCAGAAGTCTGGAAGTGGCTCTTTCCCTGAGACAGGATGTTCTCTACTGCCAAATTTCTCTGTAAACTCTTCTTTTGTCTTCTGAATAGAATTACTTCTTCAATTTTTCTGACTTTGACTTTATAGTGAATGTTCTAGGAAAATAACTTCATCAGGCAACACTCAAAACTCAGTTGTTTTCAATAGACAAAAGGACTGAATGAGGGTGGTAAGCAAGAGGGGTACTGAAATCACACAGCTCTTTTCCTGAGCTTACCAGATCACTCATGGCAATACCTGTTACTGGAGGGTAAGAAAAGAATGGACCTCAGAATGCTAATGATCTGCCTCTGTATCTCTGCCAATATGTTCAGGTATTTGTCTCATCTCCTCCTAAAAGCTGCTGCTGTTGATGATCGGATGATCAGTGCATGCAGACTGTATTCCAGTGCTAAACTGTTTTAGGATTAGAAGTGTTTCTTCGTATTTTATCTGGCAGTGAAAGTGGCATATCTACTTATCCTATTTGCTGAACAGAAGGAGAACAGTTATCTCTCTCTTTTCTGAGTCTTTTCTGGGAAGTGATACATGTGCCAGATCTCAGGCTTCTCTTCAGTAGCCCAACCCACCTCATTTCCTTTAGCATGTTCCCACATCTCATGTTTTTTGCTTCTCTGTGTGCCTGACTGCTCTCCTCTGCACTCCTCTCATTTGCACCAACCTATTGCAGCTTCCCAAACAGGACACGGTTCTGGGGCCCTGCCAGTGCTAAGTAGAGCAGAACGATTTCTTCTCGTCTGGTGGGATATAGTCTTACAACCGGAAATTTGAATTTTCTTTATAGTATCATGATGGGGACTCTTGTTCTGTCTGTACTTCACAATGATCCAAAGATCCTTTTCTTCAGCTTGTTGTTCTTGTTCCCATGCAGTTGACACTTGTCTGCATACGGTACTCTGCAGCTCTCTGGTTTGTCCGAGGTCTTTTGATTTCTCATTGTCTGCTCCAACGTGACAACTGTATATTTGTGCAATGAACCTGCTGTCTGTTCTCCTGCGCAGTTACCAGTAAGAACACTCAACAGAACTGGACCTTCGACAGATGTCTGGTGCTCATTTTGCTGTTATCTTTAGAAATATCTATATCTACATCTATGTCTATATCTATATATGTATAACAATCCAGTAACAGATAATAAATCAGGTGGTCTGCAATGCCTTCATTCTAACTTTTATGAAAAAGCCCATTAGTGTCCTTTTCAATGTTTTAGTTCAAGAATTTTGAATTTTCAGAGTTAACTACTCACCAGTTCTGAGGTAGTCTTGGTCAGGCTTTTGGCTTTTTGGGCTATTTTTGTTTGCTTGTTTGTTTGGGTTTGTTTGTTTGTGAGTGCTTGTTGTTGTTGTTTGCATGGTTTGGTTTTTCTTTTTTCTTTTTTTTTTTTAATCCTAGTTTGCCAGATTTCTATAGTTTTTTTAAAAAAATCTCTTGAAGGACATGCTCTTTAATTTGCTCCTAATATTTGTAGTTTGAAATATTATGCTTTTGTCATTGGTATTAGACAGATAGTTCTACTGAATCTTCTTAGTGAATATTGATATAAAGAAGACAATAAGGGCTTTGGCTTTCTCTATGTCATTTGGCAATAGCCTTCCCTCCTGCTGAGTATATGGCTAGTGTTCATATTGGTCTTTCATCTTCCAGAACAAATTTTTTCAGGTCTCTCGTTAGCTGTATCTCTATTAGAGACTTGCCCTTTCTGGTTTCTACCATACATAATTATTTGTACATGTCCTTAGCAACCTCTCCTAGTTACCCCTTCCTGCATATTTGCTTTTGTGTTTGACCTTGGTGAAAGGCCCCTCTGCTTCTGCATCCTGCCTGTGTAAAGGGGAATATGATACTGCTCCCACTTCTTCAGGAGACTAATAGTTCTTCATAACTTCTTTATTCCCTTGCAATTGTTTCTCTAGCTCTTGTGCCGGGACTTTTTAAACTCTTTATTCTTGGAGGCAAATTATTTTTAAATTTTTTTCTCTTTCTACTCCTGTTTCTCTTCCAAAAATTACTATTTGATTATTTTTTGCTCAGTCTTCCCCTGGTTTTATTCTACTCCTCTGTTAGAATACAAACTAGGATACGGTTTTTGCCATCTATGACAAAATACTCACACATGTTCCAAGTACTCTTTGGATCTTTTACTGTTTTTACTTTTTTTTCTGACAAATGTTCTTTTCAGACATCTCATATTACATTTATCACCTGTGTGACAGTGCAGCTAAGAAAGTATCAGTGGTACAAGAGTGAAAATCTGTTCTATTTGGCAGCCATGATATACAGTAGAAATGTGAGTAAATTTCTTATTAACAATGCCATAAATTCAGACAAATTCAGCTGGAAGTATCAAGACTTTAAGCAAGTATTGCAGAATAAGACTGGACAGAGTAATAAAAATTCCAAAAATGAGACAGAGCCTGACCTGAGGAAGAATAGGGTGAAATGCACTGCTGTTCATGGTCAGTACTTTCCAGGATAAAGTTCCTGACCCCCCTGAAATGCAGGGCATAAAAAAAGGAAACCAGGTGGTGATGTTGTACGTGTACACTAAGCAGTTATGCGGAAGTTCTGAACAAAGAGCATGAATTTTTCTGGTGTCACATGCCTGCTATTAAATCCTAGTGTATCAGATGGCTAAAATTAGAAAAGAAAGTAGTTTTGCAATGCTTCTTTAGTAGGTCATGCATTTGTTTCATATGTTGACTGACACGGTAGCCCAGTTAGTGGTGTGTGACGGCTGCTGGTTTCTGGTCTTACAGGTAATTGTGTTAAGGCATCACCGCAGGTTTCAGTTCGTGTAACCTCTCCACCTCACATGGCTTGCTTTTAAGGTTTTGAACTCCACAAAACCTAGTCACAGGGAGGAATTATTAATTTTATTAACAGTAAATATGATGAAAAAGAGGCATAAATTGGAGGACTAGGAAATAATATTCTTCAAAAATTTGTATTAAAATTTGTAAAAAAATTTTAGATCCATCAAAATATTTCATTTGATCTCAGTCACATCTAATCTGAAAGTATTGAGCAGTAATCACAACCACAAGATTTTGTGAAGCAGTTACGTGAAGTGCAAAGTTCGGTAAATTTATTCACATATCTATTGCCCAAGTTGACAGAATATTTCTGACTTTTAACTTTACATAAATTATGTGTGGAACAATTTCAAGGTGCCTAAAGAGGGAGGGAGATTTTAAAGAGGAAGGTCTGATCTCTCACATTCAAGAGCCAGCCTACAAACTTTCCGCTATTCTATTTATCCTAGCTCATTTGGTCAAGAACATATATATGCTTAGAAAACTATTTTTATGTCCTAGTTCCAGAACAGCCTGACACACTTTTAGCAAGTGTCTCTAGACACATTCCCAGTTTAGCAGCCTATATTTGTATTTATTTAATTCCTTTCACTTTGATATAGCAGAGGAATAAGTTTGTTCTTAAAGGTGATTTGACCTTGAATACTTAAGTATTAGAAGTTGGTTTCTTACCAGGTAAAGTTTAAAAAAATAGCTATCTGACATTGCTTTTAAATTCAATTACACAAAGTACATATAAGGCACTGAAAAAGTGTTTCTTGTTATCTCCTCACATTTAAATATTTACGCACAGGCATCTGGTCAAATGGAACATGACAGCAACATCAGGAGCAGTTTTCCACAGTCAGTGCAGAAATAAAATATTTTTAAGGGAAGTACATATGAAGGAAAAAGAAGTTAATTTGCAGGGGATTTTCAGAAATACCTCATAGGAATCAGTAACACAATGTTCATATGTAGCTGCTAAGAAAACTTTCCTTATTACAGCTGAGGCCATCACAATCTTTAATGATTTTTACCCACATTTGTTGTTCTCATAAGCTAAGAACTGTAAGGTCAGTTAAAGATAGGGACCTGAAAAAAACATTGTTTAGTGTTGCTTTTATTTTATTATGTTGTTTTGCAACATTTTGTATTTTCTTGGAAATGTCCCAGGTCCTGGAAACAACACAAAAAGGATTACAAATAAGAACTTTAAGAACTTGATCATGCTATGTGATGCAAGAAAAAAAGAAAAAAAAAGCCTCAATCATCATAAAACCCCAGAAGACAAATAATAGACAACCCTTCTTCTTCATTCACTTATTTTCCTTTTTTTTTTTTTTAAAGGAAGATTAAATTATGTTAATGAGCTTTTAGAATGCTTTGATGAGGCATCTCTTGTGATTGAAAGGAAAGATCAGTAAGAAAAAGTCCCGATTTCAAGTTACTGATTTTTTTTTCTTCAAGTCTGTTGAGGTCTGTCTTGGGGGGACTCTATCTTGTCACCCCAAGACAAGGTCCTGCAATAACATTGTGTTTTACAATCCTAATTTCTAATGAAATTCTGTGGTCATAGAATAACTGGGGCTTCCAGAGGTCTCTAATCTATCCGTCCACTCAAAGTGAGACCATCTTCAAAGTTAGCTGAAGTTGTCTCAGTGCCTTATCCAGATGAATATTGAATTTTGTCAAGGATGGAGATTGAATAGCTTTCTGGACAACCTACTCATGCCCAGCCACCTTCTCTGTAAAAGCTGCTTTAGTTTTCGTTGTTGCAAGACAGGATTATTGCCCTTTGCCTTTGCATGCACCTGAGAGAAGAATCAGTCTCACTCATCACTGTAACCACCCATTTGGCCTGCAGAGAACAGCGAGGCTCCTTCCTGGGAGAGGTGAGCCCAGCTGCCCTGGCCCTTTGGCCTGTCCTGGCCTGGCGTGCCGTCACTGCAGTTGAGTTCACTTGGCTCACTGTAGTTTCTCTTTGTTTCTCGTGCACTGGCTGCCTGAACTAGGCAGTGCTCTGCAGGGGCTGCAAAGATGAGGTGACAGGAATATCGTGTCTACCTGTCTACCAGATGTGGGCTCACTAGTATGGTCTGCATGCAGGATCAGGTTCTTTAAGGCTTATGAATTTCCATTTGTACATGGAACCAATATGTTTGCAGAGCTATGTTTTCTCCGTAGGTTCTAAGCAAAATCTAACATTCTTTATTTGATTTTACAAAGTTGATTAAGCTTTACAGCTTTATTTCTGTCCTTATTTGCTTCCCATGAAGGACTTTGATGAGGAATATTCAGGTAGTTTGAATCTACATGAGCTGAAACAAATGCTGGTTTTAGTACAGGTGCATTCATATAGACAATATCTAAAAATCAACCCACACTGATACTGCAGGTTTCACTGTTCACCTTAAACATGAGTTAATCACCCATGAAAACTGAAAGATACTCAAAGTTCTTTATTGAATTGCTACCTGTCAGCCACCACAGATAATTGCGGCAACAGGTTTCTGTTTGTCTAGCCTAAAGTAAGTTCAATGATAAAAACTATAGAGTATGGATGGGAAAACTGGGCATGTATTCTGGAAAAGGAATATAAAAGTGTCTGGACAAGTTAAGATCACATGCCCCTCTAGATGATCTCTGCATGATGCAAGAGTTTTACATTAGATATATGGAAATAAAGCTTATTGAAATAAGCACAATAATTTAGATTAAATTATCAATGTTATACTATTAACCATCCATTGAGTTCAATCAAAATTTATTCTTTCCTGTTGTGACTTTTTAACCTGCACATCTGTTTAGGTCTTCATTTCTTGGTGGCATTTACTATCAAAAGAGCCAAAACTGTGGCAGAAAGATATTTTCATATATTTCTGACTTAGCCAAAGTAGGAAACACTGAAAATACTGCAAGAGGTTCCATTATCTCATGTAATTTCCAGTTTGGCTGACCAAAGAGCTGGGTTGATCACACAGTCTGAATCACTAAACAGAGTGTGTTTATCACTCATTGTTAGTAACAAGTTGCACTCTCATTAAACAATCATTGACTCATTTAGTTGACACAGCTAGAGATTTTAAATAGTTCTTGTTGTGACAGTTGCACCTCCATGGTTATGAAATTGTTTGTGACTTGCTTTTCTTGACTGCTTGTTTTTCATTGCTTGAGCTGGGTGATTTTTTACCAGATGCAAACTGGTACAGTTTACTCCTTTTATCTGAATGACTGACACTTTGAGATTTCTGAATGTGAATTTGACCTGCAATATATGTTATCAGATGCACAGTAGGCTGTTGTGAAGCCGACGAAATGTCAGATCCAGAGGGCGTTCTGGTGGAGTGCTACAACCTCCCAAACTGACTTTAACAAAAAGTCTCTCGGCAGCCACTGCACTCACACCAACACACACACAAGCACTGGATAGCTTCTCGACAAGCTGACAGCAAAGAGGCAGGAAGGGTCTTTGTGCAGAATTCCACGGCAGAGATTTATTCCAGCTCCACTGTGAAAAGACGCCAGGGACAAAAGACACTGGGGGATGAAGAGTTCCAGATCATATACGGGGGTGGGGAAAGCATCAGGAACAGGGGTGGTACATAGGCGGGACCTTGACATATAAGGGAAAAAGGGGCAGGGAAATCAACAGGCCAGCTGGGGAAACAGAACAGGGGTACATTGGCATGGTAGAACAAAGCATCCTGGGAAGCCTCACCCTAACCTGGGGACATTTCTTGCGGTCTGTCCCTTTAGGGGACTCTCTCATTCCCTGATTGGCATATTCACTGGCTCCCACAATGAAAATTCTTGAATGTATTAACGTATTAATTGTGACCCCATAAATCACAGATAAATAAGGTTTGTGATTAGACACCTTCCAGTTCTCATACTCCAGACAGTCTTTGGAGACACCACCAGCACCAGAACTTATCTCTGTTTATCTGAATTGCAAAGCCCATTCTACACATTAATGGTAATAATTTGTGCTTCCATTTTAGCTATCCTGGAGAAATGGATTAGAGCACCTTACTCTGCAGGAGTGAGCCAGCACCAGATGAGAAGCTCTGTGCTCCTGTCTGGATAGCACGCTTTGATGTTTGCCAGATGCTTTGAAGTCATCCTCACTCCTGGTCAGGTTGGGGTAAAAGCAAGTAAAAGCATTTTATTTACAATATCCGAACACAGCCAACATGGTTACAGAAGTAACAGGGATTACTAGAAATGAAAGTAAACCATGAATGTATTTTCTTTTTCAGGGCTTTCCTTGAAGTCTGGTTGCTGCTAGCAAGCTGTTTAGTCAGTCTCCAAACCTCTGGCACACACTGCAGTCTTTAAATCTTAGATAGAATATTGTAGTTTCAAGGGCAAAGGGGCATCTTCTATCCAGTGTCTTCTTGGGTTGATCAAGGATTCATTCAAACTCACATCCTTTGCTCTTGCAACCCTTTTTTTTCTCAAGTGAAAACATGAATCTTTTCTTAGTTGGGAGACAGATTTGACATACTTATGCCAGGATTCTTAACCACCCTTGTGCTTAATTAAACAACTAATAAGTTATCCACCTCTATAATCCATCAACTTTTCATTGTGGCCACTGGATATTAATAAGCTTTTCACAGCATTTCATACATAGCTCTTTATGAAGAACATGTAACTTAACAACAATGCTTGCATGCAAACACCAAAATATATTTAATGCCTGTGGCTCATTGCAGGCCTTCGTTTGTGGTATGAGCAGATTAGATCTGCTAATAATCAGTAATATTAGGAAGATAATTCCAGGTGTCCGAACCTCTAGGATCTTTTCTGGGCACACTTGCATGCTGGCCTGATTACACCATGGTTTTCAAGTCTGCCTCTGTCACAAACTGGGCAGATCCTTCTTGGGGTTGAGTCCTCTTGGAGGAAAAAACTGACACTCATGGTACCACAAGCAGTTCAGCAACCTGATAGAGCATCCCACACAGCTCAGAAAGTAAGGCCTTGCCCGAGGAAGCTGGTGTTGATTGAATCTGTGGCCGTGGAATCTAGAGGCAGGCAGTAACTGATAAACTTGGAGTGTGCACCAGACTACCATCACCAGTGGTGTGGCAGCTTCAGGGGGATGTTCGGTATCACAGTTCATTCAGGACTGTTGATTCTAAAGTTCAAGCACAAGAAGCCTAGTAGATTTTTACTCTATGTTCTCCCAACTTCGTGATGAAAGGAATACAAATAATATAGTATGTATCTCTTGTCATTTGTGGATGTGGGCTTTTTTGGTTGTGGAAAGGACTGGCTAATGACAGCCAAATTATTGTGTGTTTTTTAGTGTCTTCATTACTCAGTCATTTGCATTTCAGCTGTCCTTGTGAAATTGTATGCACTTTGTTTTTGCAGACTACATACAGAAGGGACCTTAAGCAAACTGTTGCTTTTCATAATAGGCTTCTGCTAGCATTTAAGATGCAGTGATTCATCTGATAGATCATTTAAATCGACTTCAATAAACAGAGCTTTCCAGTAAACATGGAAATAGAGATGGGAAAGCTCAATCAGCAGCCTATAGTTTTCCAAAAAGGAAGACTATAATTTTATGTGTTTTCACATGTAGCATAGCATCTCCTGGAAATATCAGGAGATATAACAGTAGAAAAGTTACAGATCATATCTTTATTCTAACTTTCTCACATATAAGAGTTACATCACTAGAATTTAGAGTCAAAATATGACTGAGCAGTGAATTTGCCTGGATGGCTGGCCACTCTCTTTCCTATAGGGAGGTGAAAGATTTATTTTAAAATTCTTGTTGGAGTTGGTTTTTTTGTTTGTTTTTTTTGTGTGGTTTTTTTTTGGTTGTTTTGTTTTGTTTGTTTGTTTGGTTTTTTGTTTTGTTGTTGTTTTGGTGTTTGTTTCTTTTTTTTGTTATTTTGTTTTGTTTTGTTTCTAAAGCTTATGTTAACTATTAACAGCTAAACAAGGAGAGAGTGAAGAGTATAAATTCTGAACATCAAGATGACCATTAAATTGTGATTTATTTTTGCTATCACATATTAAAACCTTCAGCTCATTGCAAGCTTGCAGTTTGCGCTTTGGTGTTGCTGAAATGCCAGGATAGAGACTTGCATTCGTCACCAGTGTCCTCCCCACTGTGCTGGACACAGAAACTGCCTAGGACTCATCTCCTGAACAAGAACATCTCCTTATTCCACCCCATCGTGATAATCCAGTCAAAGAAGTCAGCCTGTGCTCAGTCAATCTGTCATCCATTATCAGATATAATGAATATAGCTGATTTTGGTGACACGTATTTTGCTGATTCTGCTGGTCCTTCAGTTCATCCATCTCCGTCATTAAACCTTTGGACAACTTCTAATCTGCTTACTCAAGGACCTAAGAACTCAGCGGAATTGACAGTGAAACTTTCTGCCTCAGCTCTCTGACGATGCACAGCAGCTCATTTTTCAGCTGCATTACACTGGCATGTAAATACACAGAGGGTGACCAGGGAAACTGGGACCTTATTGCCTCTGGAGATTCCAGAGTGGCTGTCTGCAGATGCCCATATGGTGCTCTCTGGCTGATATTTGTTGCCAGTGATCTCTGAGCATGAAATGTAAATATAAGCTCGCCTATATTTCTAGGACTGGAAGGTGTATTTTATATAAATTCAGTCAAAATATCCTCAGAAATCTTGTTAGTTCTTGCAGTTCTTTGTGCAGCACTGGTTGCTGTTATTTGGGTTTGGTTTTATCCTGAGTGTGTCAGATGATAGATGAAAAAATGAATAGGCTTCACATGCAGCACCTCCATTGCTGCACTTTTTGTGTGCTTGGAAATGGGCAGCATGCCCAAGAACACTGCAGCAGCACATCCATGCGGTCAGTGGCCAAGCCTCTCACCACATACTACTGCATTAGATTTGAGGTATGTTCTCAGGTACTTTGCTTTATTCTCTGTGGTCAAGCTAATTTTCAACTACTAGGTTTAGTCTTAGGTAGCAGTGGAAAAAACAAAGAAAGAAGCTCTTTTTTTCCTGGCCGTATCAAATGAATATAGAGGGCCAAATTATCAGCAAGGAAAAGACCAGCAAAGGCAATTAAGCTAAGAGTTTGATCCAATACACCTAATAAAAACTTGATCCTGGGAAGCGGATAATGTTGATCCTGCTTAATGGGAGGAAATTAATAATTTGAATCATATTTTGTACCAAAATAATGTGGTTCAATAAAGAAAAAAAGCTTATGTTATTAAATCAATTGAATTATTTGTAAAGAGGTTAACTGAATAGTGTATTACAGTTCAGTTTCAATTGATCAGATTTCAGGGTTAGGTGGGCTGTGTTTCATATAGTCCTTCACACAGCCCAGCCTGCTGTTTTTGACAAGGACAACGTGCATTAGGTCTGCCTAGCTGAGTTTTAGCTACTGGTGTCTCTTCTCCCTCACCTGTGGGAATTGGTTTTGCATCTTAGTAGGAGCTAAGACATACGTGTGTCTATGTCCCTAGACATATGGACAATTCCTCTTTTTCCACATAGGTAGGAGGTGGGATTGATCCCCCAGCTTCAGTGTGACAGCAGCAGGGCTGCACAGCCCCTGTGCCATGGCATTTTGCAGCCTCATGTATTCATCTCACACTGTCTGTATCTCTGCAGCTGCTGCAGTGACCATCCCCAGCACCAGCCCAACCAGCAGAGAAATGCCTTGTCCTGTTTCCTCCAAAGTAGGAGTGAGATATGGAGGGGTGAGGTGACCACTCCTTTTCTCTTCACATGCTCAATCTGAGAGTCTCTAACCATCTGATCAGTTTCCTTCATCCCCTGTTTTGTGAAATATGTACAGTAGTGACTGTACAAGACAGACAAGGTCTGATCTTGCTTTCTTCTGCTTTTCAGTTCTGAGCAAGATGCAAGTTGAAAGGTTAAGCATGTGGAGTATTTGAAAAGTACATGCTTCAGAAAGGTTTGAGCAGCACGTGCCATTCAGCCCTTCCAGGTAAATATTTAATAAACCATTAAGATGAAAACTATGCAGAGGCTTCAAAGTTTTTAAAAATTAAAATATTTGGACTGCACCATTCTATCGGAAATTAAAAATTGGGATTTTATGTTATGATTCAGCTTAATGGTTTTTAACACCTATGGACCTATTTTGGATGCTGGGTGACTTCACACTGAAAATCTATCATCTTTCTAGACTTTTTAGACAATATCTTGGTAATAAAAAAATTTGTGATCACACCAGAAACTGTAGTTATGGTAGATCTTCATAGAAAGGATATTCAAATTTACTATTTCCTTTAGTAAAATAATTATTAAATCCAAAGATCTTTTTCAGTTTTGAAAAAAACCCATAGTTTTCAGAAACGCCAAGCAACCACCCATACCATCTTCGAAAATATTCGACTGTTTCTTTTTTATGTATAAAAACACAGTTTGGGGGGCAGGATCTGCTTAAAAGTGTACTTGAAAGAGACTTTGAAAGTGTCCTTTTGTTTGCCATTTAATGAACACCTAAGTACATCCTCTTTGATGCTTTTCTTTGGAAATACTAGGCTTGTTAAGTATTTTCCTACCTGACATTAGTTCACTATTCTTACCTAGTTAGTAAAGTTAGATCAGTGTTATATACTGAAATGAATCAATGAACCATTTTGACACAATTTTATTGTTCTTCATTACCCTGGGAGAAACTCTAAGGAGTTTTTAGGAATTTTGCTGTGACCTGTCATGCCTTAGTTAAAGTGGCAAAAATGTCACATATTGTATTGGAGTGGTTAAACAGTCAAAAACAAAGGATTGTGCACAGTCCAACAAAAAGTCAGGTTTCCTGTCAAATTGCTCAATTGTATTCTCTTTAGTCCATCATGACATCATCATTCAGCAGTTCCCCTGTCATCACACAGTCTTGGAAGAAAGACAGAACCTGAATTTATATTGCAAAAAAACCAAGCCAAGTAAAAGGAAGACTTGTGTTTGTTTGGGAAAAAGAAAAAACAAAAACAAACCAAACATGTTTCAGAAGAGCTTTATCTGTTACAAAGACACAAAAAGCTGTTTAGGTCCAAGTCTTGCTTTTTTCTACCACTGGAGAATTCCAAATGGCATGTGGTTTTTCCCATACGAAGTGCCCTGACTGTGGAATGAAAGCCATATATCGTGCATGGGCAGAGACGCAGTGAAGTCAGTGAGCTCTGTGTGGGTGTGCAATAGATCACAGCCCAAAGAACCATATTTCAGGGCCTGCTCAGGGACTGTGTTGCAACGAGGTCTGGGGATGAGGGTGTGCTGGATGCTTCCTGCCTTTGATCACTGCAGATCTGCAGCGGCTGCCAAGCCTGAACAAAGAGGCAGAGCTGATGCAGACGAAAGTCTCAGAGGCCAGCTGCAGAGACCAGAATTATGAGAATTTGGGGAATTCTCAGTATTTTTTTCTTTAGGCATAGGAACTGGGCAAATAAAACTAGCAGCTGCTGTGACAGAAGATGGCCAAAGGAAAGAAGATGCAAATCAAAAAAACCTGGCTACTGAAGCTAGGCTAGTTTTCTGGCTGAAATTATAAAAGTATAAAAACTAAGGAATGTGTCCCACAGAAGAAAATACTTGAAAACTATGGTCGTAGGCTGGAGATCATGGTGAGTTTTGAATGGAGATTTGAAGACATGATAAGGCCAAAAGGGAAAATTCCACAGAGACACAGTAAAATTGCAACATCTATTGATCTAAAGCACCTAAGAGCATCCCATGAAGGGTGCTGTTATATTTTAGCAAAACTAAAAAGTTTTGGCCCACTGCTCCTGTAATGACTTTTTTTAAAATATACTTTTTGTATTCACAGTTTTCAGCCAAAATGTCTAGATGGCCAATTTAAATACTTGCCTCTTGTGCTAGTATTATCCTGTAATAAAAGTAGCCCTTTTCTCTCCTAATCTACCCTTCATTAGAAATGTACGGGCAGCAAGCATAATCATAATATTCATTCAACCTTCATTTTTCTAGATTAGTCAAGACTTTCTTTTTCTAGTGTCTTCAACTGAGAGTCGAATACCTCTGACCGCATTAACAGTCAGCCTCCCAGTTTGCTCCTTCTGAAACTTTATTGAACATGGCTTCCTGGAGCACAAATAAGCAAATTATTTTCAGTACCTTGCTCAATTAAAAAAAAAATTCTCTCTGGGTAAATCCTGACAAATATCTTGCCTTTTGTTAAAAATCAATAATTTGTACATTTCACTGTTGTCCTACTGTCAACTCATATCTGTGTTTTTCCTTCTCTCAAGATATTCCTAGCCTATCACAAGCCTCTCTTCTTTGGTCATGTATTATATTCCCAGGTCTTGCATGTCCTGGAAATAATTAATTTCCACCTATCTGTTACTCTAGTAAAGTATGTAGTTTGTTCTTGTGCATGCTACCACCTTTTGAGTTGTGTTTTTAATGCAAGTATTTAATAGCGCCTGTCATGTGGCTGAGCATGAAAAACTCCACGGGCATTCAGAGAAGTATCTTCTCTTTGAGCTGTATTAGCTGTCATTTCCTCTTTAACATTTCCAGTCACATATGTCTGCTAAAAAGTACAGCCTCTAACTCCCTTCTCCTGTCCTCCACACTCTTCCCTTCTGCCAAATCAGCTTCCTATCTAGCAGCACTCTCATCTTGCTTTGGTTCCTTTACCACAAGTCCTTGTTCTCCTGCCCTTCTTCTAACCAGAAGCTCAATTCACACTCACAGTTGTTTCACCTTCTCATACGGCTTCATGGTAGTTGACCGTGTTGGGTGGAAATCCTGTCCTGCCCTACTTTTGATGATCCCTGCGTTATGGAGTTCCTGCTGTCTGCATCAACCAGCTCTCTTACTCGCACCTGAAAAACCTGAAATTTGTTTTTGAATGACTTTCAGCACATCCATCACCCACTTCTCTCATCATGCTGACAGTTTCAAAGATGACAAATTATGATATTGCCCATCAGATGAGCTGCCTATCCATGAACAGATGTCTTATCCTTCCTGCATCAGCAGACTGTTTTCCATCTGTTCTCTTCCTCTAGTCCACTTCCTTACCCAGCGATCTGTTCCTGTCCCTTTTTTTCATTTCAGGCAAGTTCTTTTCCATTTGCTGAAAAGTTAAACTCATTTGTTGCTGATCTGAAAGAGTACTGGTCTCTTCTGATCTGTTTTTATGTTGATGCATTTTTATGTTCATGCTCCTTCTTCCCAAACTTATATCCTGGTTTTTTATGGCCCTTTAGGCAGAAATCATGTCATGTATTTCTATTCCCTGCCAACCTGGAGTCCCTCTTCCATAGCTTTGAAACACAGAAGGTTCTATGGGTAGGAGTAGGTCTGTCCTAGCACAGGACAGCTCACCTGGGATGTCTGACTCAGTCTATCAGCTCTTGGAGCAAATTACTCTCTGTGACCAGGGTAGTGCAAAGGCCATTTATCCAACTCCACCCCAGTTAGCAGGACTGGGCAAAGGTGCAGCAACGTTGTGCCACTGGTTTTTGAGATCCAGGCATCATGGAGAGGAAAGGTTGGAAGCAAACAACCTCAACACCACCACACAGGTGCATCTGCTGCACAAGTGTGACAACTCTGGCATATCTCTCACTACACTGCTATAAAATTTATTTAATCCTATAAAACAGGATTAAAAATGTATTCTCTCAGTTAAGTTCAGCTCTGAAACCACTTTTATACTTTTTGTTAAAAAAATGCTTTAAAAATCTGATCTTTATAGATATCTTTCCCTGGAGTTTTCTGGTGTTTGATCTTAATATTATTTACATTAAAAAGGACCAGGGTAAATACTCCTTCATGGTCACCATCAAGTTTTTTAGGATTTTTTTCTTTTCTCTTAGTAAATTGATATTATGTGTGTTTGTTATGAGTCAGGGGACAGACTAGCTGTCCAGAGATTGCTACTGGCTTATCTTTGCTTTATCTTTATGACTTCAGAAAAGCAGCATAGTGACACTAAGGACAACTACAACACTCTGATGCTCAACTTAAATCTTTGACATAGATTGTAAGTGAATGGCAATAAATCACTAATTCTGTGTTTTGGAAGGTTAGATCACTTTCTTTTCATAGCTCATTATAATAATCACCTTTTTAATTAAAATGTCTGGACTGAAACAAGTTTTTGTGAAACTCTGCAGTGTTGTTAGCACCTGAGCAAAAGCAGTCTAAAGAGACAAAGGTCAGGCTTGCAGAATCAGAGTGAATGTCTTCATTATTACTTCTCCAAGTGAGAAAAATATAAATCCAAGTATTGTGTCCAGACCACTGAGACAGCAGGCTCAGTCATAACATCCCAGTGGCAAAATAAGAAACCTATGAAGCTGTAAATACAAGCTTCTAAAGAGCATGTGACTCAGAGCTGATGCAAAGATTTCTAATTTCCTGGGTGAATAGGCTGTGTGGTTTCAGCAACATTCCTTCTAGATCCACTTCAAGTTTAAGGCTCTACAAACTAGAAATGCCACTGAGAGAGAAAGAAAAAAGCTTTGTGGAGTAAAATGCACATCTAAATGTACCTTTCAAGGAGGACTGACTTTCATGCAATACGGTAAATTACTCCATTACCTTGAATAATGTTGCTGTATTCTTCTTTCTTTGACATGCTGTCATGCTTTGTGTCACTCTGGAGAGTATGACTTTAAAATCCAGCATGTATTTAGTGTAATTAAAACAAGTCATCATTACTTGAGGAATATCTGCTTGAGGAATATCTATTTAGGAAGAGAAAGTATTGTGGTTTATACCTTTATTAATATTTCATCTCAGTCTAGAAATCTTGATGCTGGAGCTGTAAAAAGCACCTAGATAAGGCAGTGACTCAGCTGGCAAAGTTTCCAAAAGACCCGGATTGTGATATCCCCAGACAAGAACAATCATTCTAAAATAAATATTAAAAAAAAATTAACAAGAAAGAAAACCATTGGATTACATTCATTGTCATTTAGGTAAAATTTCTGACCAGCTTGAGAGATTAAACTTCTTATATTGAATATGATCAAGGCTGCTCATGCCTTTTAAAAGGTGTTGTATACCTACTTCAGAGGAACTTAAAGTTCACTCAAAAAAAAAAAAGGGGAACCTAACTTATGGTTAGATAACTTATGGTTAACTTACCTCAATCCCATGTTAGGAAAAATCAAACTGAAGCAATTTTTATTTGTGCTGTGGTATGTATCCTAAAATTATGCTGTCTTTCACCCTCCTGGAGTAAACTGCCATATAAAAAAGATCTATTTGAAAGACAAAAGCATGGATTCTTTCTCGGGCTATGAAATTTGATTGAAGAGGACACTTTTTGGCAGAAAGTGCATTTCTGTGAAAAAGCCAAATATATGGCCTTTCAGTAGGTCAGCGTTTGTTGGACACTGGAAGTGCACAGGACACCACTTTTATGTCTTTCCTTAGCACCACGAGGAGTGACGTGTTTGGACATAACGCTTGGGAATGACAGTGGGTGCTGGGGCTTACGTTGGCTGTCACAGACGTAGGCAGGCACCCCTGATCCTGTCACCAGAATGTGGAAACAGAGGCAAAAGTAAAAACCTAATCAGCAAGAAGTTATAAAAAGATTCAAGAAAAGCAAACACTCAAACCAGATGGTGGCCTCTGCTGTAGGTCCCAAAGGTCATGGTTGTTAGCACAATGGAGGAAAGAAATCACAGAGGTAATTTGCTTTATTAATCTTTGGCCCTCATTGCAAATTGATTCTAGATACATCTGTTCATTGAATGAAGAAAAAAATGTATTTTGAGTGGTTTAGAAGCTGTTATTAAGCTTCAGTCTAACATATCAAGGCACTGCTAATTTCTTATCTTTCACAGGACTACAGAGTTCTAATATTCAAAAAATAAATGTCCTGGACCTCTCTTTGTTGCTCCTAGGGCTAAGGATGAGTGTTGAAATTTTTTCTTTACTAAACCCCAAATATTACACCAATATGTCATTATTTTATTCATGCTAAGTGATTATTTTTAACTCTGTTGAGTACTTTGAAATGCTCGAGGCGTTATTTCTAGTTTGTATGGAAGAAGCACGTTGTCTTTTGTTTTGTTATAATGCAGATAGACAGAGGGTGGTGGCTGTGGGGCTGCTGCCAGTGATGGGTAATTCATGCAGTGCAGCTAAAGCCCCACTCTCACTCGAGTAACAGATCTCAGACACACTGGCATGAACTTAGGGATCTGTCCAAAGGTTTTGGAGAAACAAAGCAGAACAGGTAACAGAAGTCTGGGGTAGTGTAATAAATCTTCATGTAAACACAACTCTCTTGCAGCTGCATCTGAGCACAGTCAGTCAGAGCCAGTTCAGGTATTTCTGCCTGAGTCCATGTCCTGTTGTTTGGGTGACTCAAGCTACCTCTGAAACAAAGCTTCAGGACAAAAGCGTCACCTAACCAGGCTGACGAATATGCCAGGTTATTGGCAGCGCTGAGGTGTCTCAGACGCTGTCAGTGCCGGGAAACAACCCCTGCTTCTCTTCATCAGTCAGAACAGGATGACTGGAGGCCTCAGCCTGAAGTGGCTGATGGACATGTTGTTTCCTTCTTTTTAATTAAAGATGTTTTAAGAGACCATGGTAATGGAATTTATACTTATGCAATCACTAGATTTAATTTGTGCAAAGAGCCTCTTTGTCAGGAAAAATGTGGCAAATAAAAATAGCAACAATAAGAGGGCTTTTGACTGCAAGGTGTGATACGTCTGGATTAGAGGCTTCAAACAAGAAACAACTGGGACTTTTCTTTCTTGTTTTGAGAAATATCCTCTGGAATTGTACAGGTTGGTGTGAAGACTTGGAAACTGAGTTCATTGGCAAATGATAGGAGTCCCAAGATCTCTCCAGGTCTGCCTAGGGAAAACTTCTTGCAGGGTCTTGTATTCAAAGCAGAAGGCAGCCAAAAGGAAGGGAAGGAGCACAGTGCTGGAAACTGCACACTAATTATGGACATTTTTCCAAAGGGACCTCACTTGGTGAGCCATGTCTGAGCCAGGGAAGAGAGGAGACAGATTGCGTCATACATCATCTCTCAGGAGCCAGCCCATATCCTAGGGATAAGACCAGGAAAGCTTCAAGCAGCCAACAGTAGCTCTCCAGGGCTTAGCCAGATAAGCCAAGCTAGCAGGGACTGGCCCTGCTCCAATAATTAGGTGTTACAGAGAATAGTAGTGACATCATGCACATGGTTTCCCAGTCCTCTCCTATCCCACATTTCTGAGGTCCAGCTCAGACCTTGTGTGACCTCAAACAAAGTCCATCCTGGCCAGGTCTCAGCTCTGTCCACTGGATGAAATTAGCCCAGTTTTCAAATCCCTACATAGTCAGTAAGTGTAAGAGCAGTAACTTGAGGTGTCATGGCAATTTGCTTTTCCTAAGGTAGGAAGGAAGGAACAGAGGAGGAAGGGAAGGAACACAACTCAGAGAGATACCATTGCTTGAGCACCAGAGGATATAAGCCAGAAGGTATCCTGTTTGCCAGTGCTGAAATGCCACCTTCTGAAACCTAGTGCACAGCAAATGGCATCAGCACGGGAAACTCCAGCAAACAGGTCTCTGATGCTTCCTTTGAACTTTCATTTGCTGTGGTGGACAGCATCACAGAGAAAAATAGAATCAGCTAAAGCTATTTTCTTGGCTTCCTTCCAACTATGCTAACCTTAATGCTGAGTCACGTATTAGTATTTCTTTAACCAGAATGGCACCAAAGTAACCTTGTGTTCCCTGCTGCCACAACAGACTGCTTCCAGAGGCCAGATTTAAACCTTTTATTCCCAGGACATTTATCTGAGGATGACAGTGTGGAAGCAGAGAGCTGATACTGCTCTCCATGAAACAGAGACCAGATGTCAATTCTTAGAAGGTACCATTAGCCCAACACAGCTTGGTGTCATTTTCTTGCTGTGCAGATTGACTTCAGCTGTTCGACATTTAAGCTGTATTTTGCAGCATTTATCCAAATCCAAGCACATTTGCATTTACCCATCCAGCTATTTTCCCACTGAAAACACTGCCTTTGACCCTGCTATATTTACCAAAATTCAAGATAAGGCTGCGTCTAGCACAGCCTTATAAATTACCTAGACTGATTTAAAAAAAAACCCCTTAAATCTGTTTCTACTACAAACCAAAGCACACAAAAACATCAACAAGTGTAGCAAAATAAAGAAATCCTAGAGGGAATTACTGCAGCAAATAGTACTGATTTCTCTAGTGGAGAGCTCTTTACTCTGAAACTTAACATGACGTGTTCCTGGAAAGGTGCTCTTTCATAGTGACATAAGCTATCCTGTGTCTATTAGGTCAACTTCAAAAAAAAAAAAAAACCTTAAAAAAAACCAACCACACAAAACCCAACAAAAATCAAAACCAAAAAAACCCAAAACCCACCCTGGAAACAAATTTACTTTTTCTACAACAGCAATCTCTTTTACAACCCGAATGTCTTCTGTATTTTTGATCAATATAGTTAGTTAGTTAGTTAGTTAGTTAGTTAGTTAGTTTGCAAGTAATCTACATATCTACACAAATATCTTTGCAGTAAAATTGAAAGAATGGTATTTTTTGGAAATGGAATTTACATTTGTTCAAAAATACTTTTATCCATACATGAAAAAAACAAACAAAAAAATGCACCATGGTAATAAGACAGAAAAAAACGGATTTACATTTCTCAACTTAATCACAAAAGAAGCTAAAGGGTTAGTACAGATCTCATGTAAAATCTCTTTGAGTCATGAAATTCCTAATGACTTTGGTGAGCATAGCGGACACCTGAACAGAATGGATTTTAGAAAATTCCCAGGTGACACCAGAGCAGTACCTTCCACACTTGCTTTCAGCAAAGTGAAAGCATTTCAGCTTTACTGGCACGGAGAGACAGAGTGCACTACACTGTAAGCATGAATACCACTTCTTGAGCACCTGCACTTCCTTCAGACACGTAGGTGCTTTTTACATGAGAGATGCTGGACATCTTGAAGGCTGGGGTAGAATAGCTGGATGGCCTGGTGAGCATTTCAGCTCTCCACAAAGTCCCCCACTGGTGCCAGCACAGCAGGACATGGTAGCCAAATGGTGGGTGTCCCAGCCTGATGATTTTTACATTGCAGATTTGAAACAAAGCTGCAAATGCATAGTCATAATATTTTTAGTTGCAAAGAGATATTTGGAGATTGGGGATCAATAGCTCCCTATATCCCAAATTTATAATGTATAAGAATGTTGCTCCTGTTTTACCAGCAGTGTGCAGAATGTGCTTGTTTTTGTAACTCATCTGAAATGATTGCTTTAGTATTCAAGGAATAGTTACCCTTAAAATGCACAGCTTAGCCAATATTAGGTTAAGAACCACATTATATTATTCTTAGAGCATGGGGCACTGTATTTGTGTAACTTATTATGAGCTGCTTTTAGATACTGAATACTTCTTGCTGTCTGTCGCCTCTTTTTCTTTCCAAACATTTCTTATTGAGAAAGGGGGGGAAAGTGTGCAGGGCCTGACTGGCATGTGCCAAGGAGCAAACTCTGTTTATTGCTGTAGAAGGAAGGAGACGGGCAAAACCTAAAACAAAACCAAAAGACAAAGCAACATAAAAGAGAAGCAGGAAACATAAAAATGAAGAAATAATGGAAAATGGGACTGGCCAGCACCCCACATTCCCTTATCTTTGCAAAAAGCAGTTCATAAACACGTATGCACTTCACGTAAACAAGGAGGGACCCAAAATAGAGATGCAGTAAACAGGAGAAACAACATCCCACTCACAATACTCTTGGGGACAGCTGCCATAAGAGCAGTTCCCAGTGACTTCAGGGGCATTTGTTTGTGCACAGCTGATGTCCCAGAAGGAGAAATGTGGCAGGCAGAAAGTGTCAGTCATAACTTCTCCAATTATGCAGCAAAAATATCTATCTAAAAATATGCCAGGCTCCCTAGAACTCCCCCCTCACTCCCCTCATTCTTGTAATATCCAGCGACATCACTCACACCCTGTTGGGCTGCCCCCAGGGCAGGAGCCCTCAGAAACAGCCCTGCCTCCAAAACGGCTGCTTTTGGTATGCATTGCAGCTCTTTTAAAGGAAAATGCTCTCATTTAGCTGCCTCAGGAAAGGAATAATGTGAGACATCTCCACTTGACCTTATGAACCAGTTTTGTTAGGATGCTGGGAGTAGTACCAGCTCTTCATTCCCTCCATTGTTTCTGGCCACAAGCAAAGGCCACATCATTAAAAGTGCTGCTCCTTAAGTTTTTTCTCACTTCAGTTCCCTTTTTGAAAGCCTAGCTTGTCTGTTTTGCTTGCTTACCAAAAATAAACGCAACTGAAGCAAAAGTCAGTGCTAATGCCCCTCCTGCACTGGCTACCCATGCCTTGTCTGACTTACATTACTTACAGGGAGATAAAAGCCCCAAGCTGTGGCTGGTAGTTTTGTCTCCAGCAGACTCAGGGGAAAAACAATATTGGCCTAAGAATGAGATCAGCTATTCCATTCCTTGGTCTAAGACAAAAAAACCATAAAATGTAAATAATTTTATATAACTGTTCTTGTTTGTTTTAAGTAATGACAAACAAATTTTTCTGCTTTTTTTTTTCTTTTCTTTTTCTTTTCTTTTCTTTTCTTTTCTTTTCTTTTCTTTTCTTTTCTTTTCTTTTCTTTTCTTTTCCTGTTTCTGTTTTTTGTTTTGTTTTGTTTTGTTTTTCTTTTTTCTGTTCCCCTTCCCCCTTCCATTTTTTCTTTTCTTTGTCTTTTTCTTTTCCATTTTTTAAAAATTAGGATAATATTCCTGACCTGGAATATTCTCTTTGTGCAGAACTAGGAACACCCTGATTATTTTGCCCAACTTCAAGAGTTTGTGGAAGAACCCCACAGACAGGATTCATTTGGAAGAAGGTTGATGGTGTTCCACAGTTCTGCACAGGACAGGAGTGAGGGTCCCCTTATGGTGTACTGACCTGTGGTATTCAGCAGCAAGAAGATGCTGGATTGACTTGTGAGAGGGCAGAGCGGGAGGTGGATTCTTTGGTAATGTATTCACAGTGCAAAGAATCTCCTTGTTACAGAGTCAGTGATGTAAACGATGCCCAGCTCACTTAATCACCTTAGGCTTTGCCTGCAGGTGTGCTATTTCACTGGCAAACCAACACCAACCTCTGTATTTCCCCACACATGCAGGATAGTGTTTATACCCTTGCCTCTTGAGAAAAGATTCAGACTTGAAAATGAGTCAGTACTTGAGGAGTCTTGGTCTTTTCAGGAGCCCCTCACAGAGGGTAGATGCTTTTATGCTTTCAGTAACATTGTCATTCCTTCTAGATTTCTGCAGGATCCTGTTTGTGTTAAGTGGGTCTTCCAGTGATAAATGAATCATATTGCTCTGAACTGAAAGTAGTTGGCCTTTCATCTGTGCAGCTCCTGAAAAAGTGCCAAAGGACCTCATTGCTCACTTTACATAGTTTGACTATATTTAGTATGTGCTATACAACAAACTCTAATATAGCCTGTTTTAATCTTGCCTTTCGTTCAAGAGATGCAGACTGTTGTCTCAGTCAGGGGCACCTTAACATATCTTCACATCTCCTGGATTTCCACTTCATCTCTTTCTTCTCAAACCTTCAATACTGTGTCCAGCATAACAGCAAGGTCACCAGTTCATGTACTGTTTGGAATACAGGAGAAAACTCTAATAAAACTTTTTTATTAAAAGGCATATTAAGAATAATTTTGGCAGTCTTCTTCTCCGCAGTTTTTTTTGGTTTATTCAGAGGACATAAGTGGGCTGTTAAGATGTGAATTAGTTTCTTCATTAAACTTGGATAGTTTTTGAGGGCAATCACTACTTGCTGGTTTACCACTTGCTATTTTGTGGTGTTTCATAATAAAGAGATCTCATTTTTGAGAAAATGTAGCAAAAGATGTGCTCAAAAACATGAAAATTGGGAGATTTTTCACCATAATTCTTTTTTTTTTCAATTACATTACATTTATTGGTGAAAATTGAATAATTTTGTGGGAATGTGTTCAGACTCCTATGGAACTCCAATGGAAAGCAGGCAATCTTTCTTTATTTAGACATCTGAACTTGACATATTTCTTGCTCATTTTGGAAAAGTTGTACTGGTCATTTTGCTACTAAGCACCGACAAGTTCTCTTGTCTTTAGCTGGATGGTCCCAGAACCCAGTGATCCCAAATTAACAAACTAGCATTTCAATGGTCTTGTAGATGCTGTCTGGGAATTCACAGTTTATTATGCTTTAGTCTTTAGAAGCTTTGAATGTTTTAAAAAATCATTTAAAAAATGATTTCTGGAATCCGGAAATGTTCAAAAGGCAGTTCAGTCATGCTTTGAATGACCTTGAGTAGGACTGTTCATAGAATATAGAGTGGTTTGGGTGGGAAGGAACATTAAAGATCATCTAGTTCCAATTCTTTCACCACAGGCAGGGACACCTTCCACTAGACCAGGGTGCTCATTGTCCCATCCAACCTGGCACTGATCACTTCCAGGGATGAGGCATCCACAGTGTCTCTAGGCAATCTGTTTCACTGCCTCATCACCCTTTCAGAGTTTAAAGAATATCCTCTTAATATCCAAACTTAATCTACTCTCTTTCAGTTTAAAGACAACCCTCCTTGTCCTATCACTACCTGCCCTTGTAAAAAGTCCTTTTTCTGCTTCTCTGTAAACTTTTCTGTACCTTTTAGGTACTGGAAGGCTGCTCTGAGGTCACCCTGAAGCCTTCTCTTCTCTAGGCTGAACAACCCCAACTTTCCCATCCTGTCCTCATAGAAGTGCTCCAGCCTTCTGATCTTCTTGGCCTTCCTCTGCACTTGCTCCAACAGGTCCATGCCTTGTGCTGAGGACCGCAGAGATGGATGCAGTGCTACAGATGAGGTCTCATGTGGGCAGAGAAGAGGGGTAGAATCCTGCTGCCCACACTGCTCTGGGTGCAGCTCAGGATGTAGTTGGCCCCCTGGGCTGCGAGTGCATGTTGCCAGGTCGTGTCCAGCCTCTCATCCACAAGCAGGAAGTCAGATTTGCTGTTGGAGTTTGAAATGCCCTTCCATGCTAGAAAGGTAGGTTCTAACTGACTCAGTTTAAAACCTCATGCTGATTTGGAGATTCCAAGACCAAGCAATAGAGATTCGTGGGTTACAATCCACATTTTTCAAAACTTGTCTCTGAGGTGTTTCTTTTAAACACTCCATTTAAGAAAATCAGGTTTTCAGAGAACATTTGAAGGCTGATGAAAATTCCTTATATCTATAGAAATTTTGAGCTGATATATTAAGTTAAAATGATAAGTTGAGGCAAGTGACTTCAAAAGGCATTATCTTACGTAACTTTTTATGGTCATATATTAGCTATGAGCAAGAGAAGGTCTGGAAGAGTGGACCATATGGTGCAATAATTTGGCATCCAACTTGCTGTTTTTTATATAAGGGGGGAGAGCTAGTTAAGCACAATTTAGCACATTTTACAGTTTTTACTGTTTGTATGTGGAATTTATGAAAGATCTTCCCAGAAATGGGTTCACAGACAGAGATTCCCAACATGGCACATTTGGAAAACACCTTGAAAATAATTACTGTGACAAAATTAGAATTTCTGCTAAGAAACTTAACAGCGTATTTCAGCAGCTGGTACTGTCTTCTGATATATTGGAAGTTCAAAACCTCAAAATTATGCTCACAGTGGGAAGCTGATCCTTTCCAGTTGCTTCCAACTTCTCTCTCTGAAGCATTACCATTAAAAGGACTGTAGCTGTTTCAGCACATCTGTGCTCATGATTTTAATACCAAAGTCCCTCTATTCAAATTTTATCTTTAGTAGCTGAGGAAATGCACAAATAGAAGCAGATGTCTTATGTGAAAAAATATTACCAGAAACTTAGGAACCAGTCCAGATTCTTCACAAATCCATGTTTTCTCTGTTGAGTTTGGATGGTCCTGCTTTTTGCACAATACTATTAAAGGGAAATCGTGCTTGCTTTTGAACCAGAAAATGCTAGTGCACTTGGAGCCAATGCAAAAATGATGCTGCATTCAGGAGACACACACTCCTCTTTTAGAAAGTGAGATCTTTGTCTCTGGAGAGAAGGCAGTGTCGGTTGCTGCTGCCTGGGAGAAGGACAGTTTAGACCTGCCAAAGAGCCAACTGTTTGGGTGGCTCAGGAATTTCAGTGATGGGTTTGGGACAGAGCCATGCTCATTCTTTGGCTTGTAGCAGAGCCCACATGATGCATGAAACTACTGAAGATGAAGAAGATAAAATGGAAAAGGCAAGACCATTTAAGAGCGTACAAGTAAGTGTTCCTGTAATCATCAAATAACTGTAAAATGTCAGAAGTTCCAGAAGTTGAGAGGAAGATATTAAAGATGGCACTGTTCAAAGAAGAATGACATATGTTTTCCAAAATTTTGTTCTGTTCCTTGGTCTGGAGCTGAGCATTCATTCTTCCTCCCACTCTGTCTCGCCTCTTTCTTAATTTCCTCACTGTATGTAAAAAACATTAAAAAGTTAGGAATTCCTGGACATCACAGGAGAATGAATTGATGGCAAAGCTCTCTCTGTGGACTTCTATTTCTATATACAACTATGCCATCTTAGTGAGACATGAATTATTCTGATTTACCACCTTCTTCTCACTAATCAGAATGAGTCACTTATACATAAGTGTTTGCAAAGTGATGTTGAACCTCTCTGTACACACAGGGCAGTGACCCAAGAGGGAAACTCAGTTTTTCAAAAAACCCTTAAATCAATGAGAAAATGGAAAGGGAGGAACTCCACAGGCTGAAGATTGGCTGATCACTATCTTTGTGTATTGACTGTCATCAGTCCATATTAATTATTAACTAATATTAATATTAATATTAAATTTATTTAATAATTAGTTATATAATTATTACTATATTAATATTAATTTATTTTAATTTTTAATATTTTATTAATTTATTTTAATATATACTAATTTATTTTTAACTGTGTGGGCAGGGATTTCTTTTTGTTCATGCATTTCCATGCTTATGTAGATTACAAGCTTTGTCTTACATTTCCTGTTCAATTGCCTGTATAAACAGCTTTGTGCAAAACCCTGGTGAACTTCCTAACCTCCTTTATTAACAATGATGAGATGCTTTGAGAGATTAAATAAAATTCGTTTTTTTTAGTGCTAATCATAATGGAATACAGATGTTTGATATTCCCCATTTTTATCAGTGACTCCATTTCACAAAGTTAGATCCAGCAGTAGAGCTGTTACAAGTATAAATGTATTCCCAAGGGCAATCCATTCCAAGTGCATTTGGTCTGAAAAAAAAATTTGTTTCCCATTTGCTCACAAAAAAGCACGCAGTTGAAAAACTGTTCATATTTGTGTTGTATGATCATTTGACCTTTCCCACCCATGCTTAACTAGAGTATCGTTTTTAAATAAAAAACATTTTTGCCTCATCTTACTAATTCCAGATGCTGTCAATAAAACGATAACATATCAGCCCCTCAGAAATAGAGAGCTCACTCTTTATAATCCTGAGAACAAAATATTCAGTGTTAATTGACCTCGATGAAAATGGCTAAGTGCTTAGCTTACAGTCAAGTTAAAAGGCAGTCAAGTTAAATGACAGTTAGGCCCCTGACAATATTCCTATAAATCTGCTGATGGTTTGGCAACTGGCAGGAAGAGGAACTGGGTCAGATTGGTCTGGTAAAGCACTTTCCTTTATAGGAAAAATTAAACATCATTAAAAAAATGATTATAATAGCAATTTGATTCTAAAGAGGGAGGACTCAAACATATTCCCGCACATCAACTCTGTCAGGGCAGTGTCCACATGTGTGCTACTCGTCTGTGGCAATGCACAGGAATTTATATGAGCTTGGCATTCTTTCACTAAGCTGAGCTAATTGGAATTACTTCACCTCAGCCTGGGGCAGGGAGCATCCACATACATAGTTACCCCAGCTCAGCCAGCAAACAGCTGATGAGTGCCAGTGAAAGCCAAATACTGATGGCTGTTTTTCTGTGCAGAGCCACAACTGAACCAAAGTGTCGTTCCACTAGGAGAGTTTACTTCTGAATTGACCATTGGAAAGAGAAGAGAATATGTGGCATATGAGCCTGATGAGACCTGAAGTATAAAATACCTTGTAACCAGGTTACAGTGATGGCTTTGACCTGGGCCACAGTGTCCTTATGTAAAATGATTTCCATTTGTCATGTAGGATTTTACTTATGAACTAAAAAAACCAAAACCCAAGCCAGTTTTGCTTTAAACAGAACTTATCTGGCAGAGCTCATTTGAGCTTGATAAGCATGACAGCATTTAAGGCACAGCTATGACTGGTGACAGGTAAAAATCCAACTGAGCTAGGACCAGGATATTCCTGATCTCCCTACAATGATTCTGTCTGGAGATGGGTTGAGCAGGAGCTTAGATGTGCCTTGTAATCCTCAGCAAGTCCTTGGAGCAGTCATCTTTCCTGGGCTTGTTGTTGGAATGCTGTGGGCATGGAGCTCCCCTGGTCCCTGCTGCCAGCATGGCACCTGCAGCATCCTGAGCACATGAAAGCACCATGCTGCTGCTCCCGCTCCTCAGGACTCTGCACCATCACTGGCAACAGCACCATGAGCGACACTGCCAGAAAAACGTGGCACTGCAGTCCCTGGGAAATGTGAACCTCATGATCCCAGCACAAAATTAGAATTTTCAGAGTGATGAGCAAAACTGCCACTGTCACATATATGCATTTAAGAGGCTTTCAGGTCATACAACAGATATGCAGTGGTACAGCGTGTTAGTGAAGACAGCAGCTGAGTAATCTCATAACAAATCTGTTGCAGATAAAACACAAAACAAATCAAAGTGACTTGTTATGTAAACCTGGGATTTTTCTTGCTTGTTGCTGGCCTTCTGTTACCCAGCTACTGCCTGGTGAGAGAAACAATCACAGGTGAGAGTGATTTCTTCCAGCACATTAATTCATTATGCATATAATAAATACCAGTCTTCACTTAGATTCTGGGAAGCTGGTATTGTAATTGAAAGCTCATGATGTTTTTCTATCACCCACACCTAGATACACATGATCCAACCCAAACATGCATACTGTTTTGATGAGTTACTTGTCTTAAAAAGGGTTCCTTTTTGCACACATCTGGAGGTGCTTTTTCTTTACATCTACCAAGTGAAACATTACGCATCCTTGCTCTGGAAGGCAACCACACATTTTTTCCTTAACATCTTTCTTTCTTGCCACAATGGCTGGGGTTAGGGAGCTACAACACAGGAGGAATTTTGGGTTTGTTGATGTTTAATCGATACATTAATTTGAGGTTTGCATAGGATTTGTTTTCTCTTTTGATTTTCCATAGTATCTTGCACTTGTGGTATCTTTAATCCTGCAGGATTAGAAATGTTTCCTATGTTAGAAATGTCTAGTACTGAAAATGTTGAAAAGTTGGAACTAAAAACAAACGGTCTACAGAAAGGCAAATACACCTGAAGGCATACAGAAATCTTCAGATAATTTTCATATCTCAAAATTCAAATCAACATAAATCCAGGTATTTTGAGCATGAGATGAAACTAAAAATAGGAATACTCATACTGAGTTTTTATGGTAACAAGAAATTTGTTCCAATATTGCATTATTATCTCAAACATGTTGGCCAAGCGTACTACACTACATGCTCTTAGATGTAGATTCTCATTAGATTATTTTTTTCTCTCTCCCTTTTTTCTACTTTATTTCAAGGTCTTTAAATTTAAGACTCTGGTTTCCGTCAGTTCAACCAAGTCAGAAAAACTAGTGCGGCTTTTCATTTGTCACTGGTATAGAAAGCATCCTAAAATATATATAATATATAATACATAATATATAATATATAATATTATATAATAAACATTCTATATTCTATGTTCTATATTCTATATTCTATATTATATCTATTATCCATCATGTCTATGTAAAAATGACCTCATGTTCATGACCTTAATGTGCTTGGATTTTTCATTAAAATTCTGTTTGCTAAGAAGTAGATCTCTTCAATTTGCTTCCTAGACCAAACCTTGGGGGGAAAAACGGCCATGTTGAAATTGAATGGAATTTGTAACTTTGTAGAATTCTCACTTTGAAAGACATTCTGCAAAATACGTGGCACTTCTACAGAGAGAGAAACCCAAGAATATACTCTGTGATCTTCACAAAATATTTTCTTTTTGTAAGATAGAAAGTGAGAAGCAGAGTATTGTCAGGCACTTGAGAAGTGCTATAATGACTTGGTAATGCAAGCCACAGAGTGCTTTAATACAGTAATAAAATGGACCTGTGTATCTATAAAAAGCAAATGCAAAAAGGATAAAACCTCATTTTATGAAATGAATAATTTCCAAGTCTGCATCACAATGAGCTTATGTCATTTGCTATAATTATGAAGCCATAATCAAAGAATTCACCACTAAGCCATCAGAGTTCTTGAGATAACATGGCAGTTAGTGAATGAAGGATAAAGGAATTTAGGAACTGCCCAGAAGAAAAAGAAAATCCTCCTTATCTAGTGTTTTGGGTCATGGACTGTATAGCACATAATACTTCAAAATCTCACCTACACATACTTAGGGTTAAAAAAAATATATAATACTAAGCAATTTTATTCTGACTCAGGAAGTTTTATAGCTGAGTAAAACACTGGTCATTCTTATTTTTCAAAATGAATGCTACTTTTTCAGCAGCAGAAGTCTTTTATCCCAAAAAGTATTGCATGTTTGAGCTCTTTGCATGAAAGTTTATGACCTGTTCTGTTTAACTTCGACTTCATCATCGGTATACCATCTCTGAATCTTCTCATCCCTTTTTAGAATAAATACTGTGTCTGAAAAATCTCCCTGGTCTATACTTACTGTTATCTCTCAGACCTTTCTCAAGGCTTTCTAAGCCCTTTTTTTTCTTGAGAAAAACTCTTTCCACTTATTTCCAGTGAATGACCATTTCGCACTCCATTCATGCAATCTGTTTGATGTATTTGAGGCACATACAAGTTCCTGACACTGCATTGTTGAAATCCCCTCACTGCCTGTTTAGTTTAATTGCTAGTAACTCCTGTAATGCATGAAATAAAATTTTCACTAGTTTTAAAGAAGTCATAAACAGTTTGAAGTTCAAATTGAGATATTTGGTGCCAAAATCCTTCTCTAGACCTCTTAATCACAACTGACTGAAGTGTTGAACTTAATTGAAACTGAAACCAATGCAGGCTTTTTAAAGTAGAAAAATCACTGCAATAATGGCTGTGGACAATTAGTAAAAAAATGTGTGCTCCCTCTTGCCAAATGACACATTTACTTCTCTACAGTAATATCATTGCTCAACTTCACAATAAGATTTATTAGCTACTTTTCTGCAATGGCACATCTACCATTATGAGGAAGTACTGAAATACGAGTCTGCTTTCAGAGAACTAAAGATCTTATATGATCAGTCACTTAGGCAGAAGCAGAGGGAAGAATTTCAAGACCCTTCTCCTCTTTCATTAGAGCTACCAAACTGAAAACACCAGTCACTGATCTGGGAATACACCATCTCTTGCTTCAGTGTTTCTAATGGTGTTCTTCTTCTCAAAGAGGACAATTAAAGCCTACAAAATCACTGGACACAATTCATACTTTTCCAGTCTCATGATCTGTTAACAGAAGAGACAGCTGGCTGCTGTAATTTTATTTTCTCTCTGAGAGAAGCCATAAAGCCAGACCTGATGTCACTGTAAATCTTTCTGGGTGGGCAGTCATCTTTTTTTTCTGCTTAGTGCAGTGTCTGGTGTGTGGGGGGCTATGGCTCTTAAGTGCTGTAATTACACTGAGTCACTTAAGCTGTAAGAAGAAGGTAAACCTTTTTGGTAGGAATGCTGCTGATGTGGAGGGAAGGTAAGTGATGTAAGTGGTCCCACAATAGGATAGGACTTAAACAAGAAGGCCACCCCTATCTTCTGAACAGTCCTCTTGGCACTGGAAAGAAGCTGGTGTCATGCTGCAGCTGGGACTGTGGTTCCAAGTGCCTCAGGCGGAAGGAGTGAAATGGAAGACACAGCGCCAGAGTAATTCTGGTGTAGTTGTAGCTGTATTGAATGTGTATGCTAGGAAGCACATGTAGCCACCCACATATAAGCAGACATCTGGCATTTTTTATAGTGGAGTCTATAAATAAGAGGGGTGAAAGAGATTTACTTATTTTTGTATATGTCTGGGAACATACTAAAATATGGTACATTCCTGTGATAATTCTGATCATTGCCCAAAATTTCCCAGTTGTCTTGAGAAAGGGAAGGCTACTACTCCTAGTGTTAACAGCAGCAATACCTTCTAAGCAATATGACAGCCATGAGCAGAAGATGAAAGGAAAATATATTAAGAAATCAAGAGCTGACTTCAGGAGGTAAAATAAGGAGTCAACCATATGAGAAATCAAGGTCATGAAATGCTTTCCTGCATCTTACTTGGGGAGTTGCTTAGAAGGTTAGCAGTGAAACCTGAAACTGTATGAAACTGACTTGGTTTTATATCGCATTGCAACTCTGAAAATCACAGCAGATTTCCCAAAACAGGCCACAAAAAGCCTGCAGGAAAGCTGTATGGTGCCATGAATCTTTCAGCCAGCAGAGACCACAGCTGTGTGTCCAATGGCTCCATGGAAGCATGGCGTGGCTCCGACTGGCCACCACACAGCTGTGTCTGCATGACCTGAGCCAGGAGGCCCTGCTGATAGACCACAGTGCTGTGTGCTGGTATCCAAACGAGTCATGAAAGAGGAGCTGGCAACTAGGCAAAAATACAGTGCAATGAAATGCTTGCATAAGTTTGGGTGTGAGGCAATAAGACAACCTCAATAATTTTTTTGTTCATGGGGTCCTACAACAGCATCTTCCAGTAACCTGCATCTGCTTTCTGGCACAGCTTTTTGGCAGACTTTGTTTCCCTTTCTATTAATGAGGGATTTCTTTCTGCTGAGGCCAAAAGACTCTACCTTTGCTGAGACACTGATGGCTGAAATAAAGCCCTTTCTCTTCCACGGTCAGAACAATCCTTGAAACTTTTCTCATCATAGCATGTTTCTTTGAGACCCGTGTCTGTTGCCTTCCTCAAAAGCCTTTATTAGATCTCAACAAACTCTGAAAAGATGGAGAAGGAATGGTTAATTTTCCGTATGTTGGTAATTTCAGCAAAGTTGTGTACCTCTAAATCTGCTTAGACTATGCTCAGCAGGAAACCAGGCACTTCTATTTGGGAAAAAAATAATTCATCCTAAAATAAGTAATCTGAAATAGGTCAAGTGAATTGTGGAGTAAAAGCATCTGTTTTGTTAAGTTGACTACAGATGGTTGTCCCCTCCCAAGTGATGTTTGCAAATGAGACCCACCTACTCTCACTCGCCCTGAATGCATCAGCATTAGAAGTGTAGGGAAACCTGACCTGTCTCCATGTAAGCCACATTTGATTTGAAACAGTATAGATATTATGTTATGTTTCTGTGCCTGTTCTTTAAAGGCTAGGTAATACCATCCCAAACTTCTACTACCCCCCAATTTATTTGGCTGGGCACAGAACTGCACAAATTGACTTTTTTGCAGGTGTACGTAAACCGGGATTTTGTACTACTCAGAGAAGATTTACCAGCACAAGTTGGAAGTAGCTTGAGAAATCTCTGCCAAACACTTCACATGTAAGACACAGGCCTTAATAACCTCTTACTCCCTTCATTAACTGCCACTTCTCTGTAGAAAAGTTAGAGGAACATATCAAACAATGTTTGATTCTCCTGAACCACCTTTTCTTATCAGGTGTTAGTATCCTTCAAACTGAGGTCAGGAGTTTGTCAGTCGTAGATTTCAGGCTTTTCACAGATGTCAGCTTTTTTTGCAAAAAGCTGAGGACCGTTTTGAGCTTTCCTTGACATTAGTGATGTTATTTTGCTTTTTATTTCTAAGCAGATTACCGTCTTTTGGTCTCTTATTTTGTTGCAATAGGTAATTTCTTCATAATTAATGTAAAGGACTTGCTGGCAGTCATTCCAGAAGGCCCTGGTGAACAAATCATAGAGTCTTATCATATGCAGATGTGGACTTTTTTTCCACAGATTTGGACTTTTTTTATATTGGTCAGCTTATCCACTTCATTTGTCACCTGTGTTAGTAGTGTGGGAAAGTGAAATCTCAGAGCTCTGTATTAAGTTGCATTAGGTATCCTTTTAGTCTCTTACTAGGTTCATCACCACGATGGTCGGGTAGGGAAAAGACTTCCTGTCCCATTACCTTTGGCCACCTGCTCTCCATACTGCTCAGCTCCACAGTCTGATGATGAGCCGGGTCCAAGAAAATGGGTTCTTCTTTCCAGGCACATCCCAGACAGTGGCTTTACCCCGAGAGAGGCTGCTGCATCTCTCCAGCTTTTGCTGCTTTCCTGGAGAAAGAGAGATTAGTAAGCATGGCTGTGGCATGTAGTGGACAGGCTATACCTTGTTCCAGCAGACCTCCCATGCTGCCTGCATGGGGATAGGTGGGTGGGATGTGTGTTACCTCTTTCAGATGTTTACCTTCTGAGAAGTGGTCCACAAGATACAAGATACAATCTTTTCTTTTCCTTCTTAGATGTGATATTATTGCTTATTTTTTAACTTACTATACTGAACATATTTTTATACTCTTTTTTTACCTCAGTGTCAGTTCGCAAAAGAAAACTTCTAATGTGCTCACGTGCACGTATACATGTCTTAAAATAGTATATTCATGTGTAGTTATTTTCTGAAGAAGAACATCTAAGACCTGAGTTATCAGTACAGGCACTTAGATTATTTTCTACAGAAACTGAATATATAGTATTCTGTAGTATTCTATATGGTATTCAGGAAATAGTCTCACTTCCTGGTTGTTCAAATTGTTTAATGCCAACATTAAAGATAGTCCCTTAAAACAGTCCTATTATTCCCTATTTTAAGAAATAAAGTTTAATACATCTTAAAAACTTTCATCCTTTCTCAATCTTTAATGTCTTTAATGTGACTTGAACAAGAGATCAGAACCTGATTCCCAGCACCGACCTCAGCATTTCTTGTTCTGCAAATCACAGAAGCGAAATAAAAGTGCCTACCAATAGCACTCACCTCTTAAACTCTTCACCTTCTAACACTAGGGAGAAGCAGCATTTCAGATCATACACACCACTGAATTTCCCTTCTGTCATTAGAACAGAAGCTTACTGCAACACCTGCTGCCCAATATCCGAGTAGTGCTTACGCACCATGACCATTCTTGCACATAGGAATTTCTATAACAGTTCATACAAAGAAGAAGAAAACGTATGATTACACTCCCTGTTGGTAACCAACTGATTAGAAATGAAATTTTTTCTCAGTAACAAGTCATCTTGTCAGTAGTTTTGTATCAAATATTTGGTGTTCAGTTGCAGAAGGCCCTTACTGCCATGGCCTTCCCTGGCTCCTTCATGTTCCCTCTTTTTCAGACCAAAATCATTATGAAAAGCATTTCGAACAATTTTTTGTCTGTAAGTTTAGCCAATAAAACATCCCCCACACAAAAGTTCTGCAGAGTTCTGTCCTTTGTTCACATGTACAGCTGTGAAGAAGGCTTTGGTTCCAGCATGGGGAATCATGAGATCATACAATGTTTATGTAGCACAATGGCATAAAACTTAGGAAATCATCTAGTTATTTCCTTTACTAAGTAGAAAACACTGTATTTGTTAGTCATTTAATTATGATTTCAGAAATGAATTTTTAATGATGGAGGGAGGACAACATTAGTTAGTAATTAGGGAAATGAGAAACCTGTATTTATTCAAATAAGCCCAGCCCTTCTGTTTCCTGGATGACAAAAGGTTATGGAAATACGATTTCATAGTGTATGCTAATTTATTTTGGAAATGTGGGAAAGAATTGTCCAACCAAACACACACACACAAAAAAGGCATTTCAGTGGGGCTACATTATTCTGTTTACAGAAATTCTGCATCCTGAAAAAACATCTGCAATTTCAATTTTGACCATGATTCCCTAGAATAAATGCTTTCTTTTTTACCTGTAAACATGTTAAACAACACACAGACAGTGAAACAAATGGAATATAAAATGAAAGTGAACATCTCATTGAATTCAATTTTTTGAACAGCTAGCTAAAGCTATATGTTTTCTCATAAACTAAACAATGCATTAGAATACCATAATTTCACTTCGGAGAGCTTACAGTTAATATCTTAAATGGAATATATGCCATTGAATTTTAAATACTTTCTTAAACCAGATCTTTTCAGTTAAATGTCATTTGCATTGTTTTACTGTATGGCACTGTTATTAATTATACTACTGCAACTATATTTTTATCTGATCCTAGTACCTAATGCTCACAAGACACATTTTATTTCTGTTTAATTCCTGTTGGTCTAAATTCCCCATTGTTTATAATCCTTGATTCTAGAAAAGCCATGATTGTCATAATTCCTAAATAAAGTTAAAAACAAAAGGAATTTAAAATTTTCTTGCTGCTATTGCTCTTACTCAAATAGAGTGATAAAAATGATGTTACAGATAACTAAATGTGTCACTTACCCACAAGAAATTATCTCTATAAAACGAGTATAGCACTGAGCTATAATTGTCTGCAAATATGCATGAGAAAAATCTAAATAACCAAATCCATTCATTGGCAATGACAAGAAAGAGCCCAAGCTGAGCAGTCTCAAGAGCTTCATTATTTCTACACTGAATACAGAAACAGGAAATGAATGGGGTGGTTATATAAATGAGCGCAATACTTTGGGCAGAATGCAATTCACATGATTAGGCTGAACATTATACAAGTAGATCTACTGACTTCATAAATGACATACAGACGTAATTAGGATTTCCCAATCCTTGTTTATTAAACTGTCCCCAAACTAGAGATCTTTAAAACAAAACCCCAAGGGGTGAGATGCAGTTTGGTAATATGTATATGCAGTTTTATGCGCATACTAAAAAAAGTCATGTTCAAATTTTGATTTTAAGTGGGACTTTTCAGACATCCTAGAAGAACTAAAACATTTTTAAAACCCCACACATTATGAATTTATGTATGTTTAATTCTGCCACTTATACAAAATTTTAAAGTAGATTTTATAACCATATTTTCACCAGGCTAAAATCTTAATGCACAAATAGAAAGAGTAGTAAATGAGGCAAATTGTAATTAACACTATCTTTGCTGAACTATTTTATTTTTCAGTTTTTATTTGTTTGTTTGTTTTTTGGTTTTTTTGCAGGGAGGGTTGGGTTTTCTTTGTAATTGTTGGATTTTTTTGAAAATTCCCAAACTATACTTTGGTTATGCAACCCAGAGAAGAATTTCTCCCATCTCTGAACTCCACAGAAAATGCCTAAAAAAAGTATATAGTCAGATTTTCTGTCATGTCTGACTTGGGAACAAACAGTACTAAGTGCATTCTCATTACGTGGAACACAAGGATTCAATAAAAAAGTGGAGTTGGCCAGTGGGTAGCAGTTCCAGTACATAAAACATTGATGTTTCAAAATTTGTTTTTATTCTGGTTTAGAATAGAAAAGAAACCATGCAAGCATTTTGGAAAGGAATTCTGTTGAAACATTCCTTTTTAAATTGAAAGGGACTGTTTTCTTAATTTCTTTTTCAATGAAAATGAGCTTTGAGTTGAAAACTGTAGTGATCCACCGACACCTCTGCAAAATGTGGGCTTTGGCAAAATATTAAAATTCAGCAAAAATTAAAATAAAATGTAAAAGCATATGTCATCAAATTTTCTAGTGATTTCTAAGACAAAGTAATCAGCAGAAGCTCAGTGATTACTCTTATCATTGCAATCATGAAGTATTACAGCATCTTGGCTTAGGATTTTTACCTAATCACTAAAAATTATAAACTTTGAATCTCTTTTTAGTTTAAGGAAACAGTGGATACCATACAGGTAGCACAAACCTAGTCCATAATTTCCATTCTGCTATTTGGCCAAAATACGAATGCTTTAGTCATCAACTTTTTCCACACGGGGATGATACTACGCAAATGTAATGACAATGTGATGAGAAGATGTTTACTTTATGCCTTTTTTTAGCACTGCTATTCTTTTTAATAGACCAGAAGCTGTTAACCACAGGAAATTTTTCACTTAAACCTGCTCACCATTATCTACATCTGCTCAGCAGCCTCTTGTAAAGAAGAAAGCTTTCTGCTACTATGTTACAACAATTTGAATTCTCTTCATGGAGTCACCAATTTTAGTCAGGCAGTATATGTAATTTTTTGTGGTTTTGATAATTTTTGATCAGTAACCTGAGAAATGTGGTGTCTCAGGTGGATTCAGCTGTAAGAGCCAAGATCCAGTGCAGCTGCGTAGTGTTAGATATGCGTGATGCTCTCAGGGGTCTCATGCCAGGGGCCAGGGTCCACGTGTCCTGTAAACAGGAGGTTCCACGGCACTGTAGTGACTCCAGCTGAACATCTCATAGTGGGGATGTTGCCGTCCTCAGGTACACCATGGTATTCCATGAGCAGAGGAGACCTGATTCAACAGGGAGTCCAGGAAACTGGCAAGACTTCCTCCTAGCCTGGGAGTCTAAATTAGGTGCCTAAACCTAGTCAGATACTACATTTCTGTAATTCCTAGGACTTAATTCCCCTCACTCCCCTCAAAAAAACCCCAAACCTCACAACAGTAAGACTGCATACTTCCTTTCTCGTTCTTTCCACTGGCAACAGTTCTTGGCCTCTGACTGAAACAGCAGAAGGGCAAATAAGACCCTGGCAGACCCCATGCAACTCTATCTTCATGGTCTTTGCTAATGGACGTATCTGTCTTCAAACCAGGGGCACAGGGTATCAATATTCAATCTGCAACAGACAGGAGTAATTTATTGTCTTTGCATGCATTAGTTAGCAAATGCTTCAGAACTGCAAAGCTCCCTGCCACCACAAAATTTTCATCTTTGCCTTTCTAATGAAAAGTGGCCCCACACTGTTGGGTGTGGTAGGTAACAGCTCTTGAAACTATTTTTTTTTTAATGAATCTCCTCAACTGATATTGGTGATGTTCAGATCTTGGGTACAAATCACTGCTCTTTCTTTGAATTCCATTGGATCTGTTGGCCTTAGTCACTATACCAAAGAAAGCTATGTGGAAAGGAATACAAGATTCAGTGTGACCACAGCTACGGCTTGCAACCTCCTCAGCTGCTCCACAGAGCATTTTACAAGAAGCACAACTTCAGAATCATTTTCTTTTTATCCTCTAGTTCAAAGACATTAAGGGAATCAAACCTCAGAGGTTCTTTCTAACCACATACTCTTGTGGGCTACTTTGAGCATTAAGGTTTCCCTCTGTAATTTGTAGCCTTCTCTATGTGCATTCATGTAATTAGTAGCAATGATTAGACTACACATTTTTTAATTCGATGCTACCTTGAAATGGATCTGCATCACATATGCAACATATTTTAATGCATTTAGTGACTTCTCAGGCCTTTTAATACATTTTAATACATTTAGTGACTTCCCACAGCCCTTCCCAGGGCTCAGCCAGGGAAGTGTAAGGTGGGTACTTAGCAGTTTTATTTCAATATGTATTTTGGAGGTGTTGTATAAACCCCAAAAAGTTTGATTTCAAAATCAAACAAATTTGATTTTGTCCATCCAAAGGAACAAGAAGATATAATTTCAGTCTGTAAAGAGCTGAGATGAGCCACTGGCCATTGTGAGCTAACTGCTGCAAGACAAAGAAATGTATCTGGGAGGCATTTGACCAGTAGAAATATATTTGGGAACTGCTGCTGTCCATGTGAGCTGCAAGTCACTTTCTGGTAAGAGTAAGCCACCGAGCAGGACTGTATGAAGGATAATATGCTGTTATCTGACTAAGTTTTGGAAAGATGCTGGTATCTAGTGAAGGTCAGGCTCTAGTGAATTCCATCACTAGACTGGATTTAGTCTAATTTCTGCATTTAGTTGTGACTTACACCAGTTCTTGGTGACATTGCTCACAGTGTTGTATGTAATTTTGCAGAATATTTGTATTCACAAAAATATGATAAGACAGTTCTTACTGGTATTTTACAGTGCATTTCAAAAAAAGCATATACGCCACCCTCAGGGATTGCATGTTACCAAGAATACAACGAAAATGCTAAGGCCCAGGTAAGAGATTTAGGATATTACCATGGAACCCAGAATCCCAGTTCTGAAGGAAGTCTCTTCTTTTTTACAGCTGTTGCAGACAAGCAATATGAACTCTGTCATAAATGCAAATTAATTAGGAGCATAATGGCTGTCCTAACCCAGGCCAGGCTTCAAACCAAGATAGTGCCAAGATGCTCCCTGAAAGATATCTGTGAAGGAGAGAAGCCTCCCCGATCTTGAAGAAAAGCTAGGTGAGTATCACAAAGACTGTGGTTCATCCTGGAAAGAGATGAAGTTGTTCCTCTCACTGCCTCATGCTCAAGCACATAAAAAAGAGGATTCACGGACTTGCCTGGAAAAGGAAGGAAAGAATCCTCAGGAATAGAAAGAATGTAATATTAACATATAGAATGCTTGGATTAAAATTAAACATTCTGGATTTAAACACGCTATTTCAGCTTCCACTCTCTGGTCTTTAAATAATTTTTTTCAAAACATCATGTGATGAAGTCCTTGTTAACATACTCGGAAATTTTAATCTAGGTTAAAAAGCCCCAGCCCATGCAGTAGTATCAGCCCAGTAAGAGTTCAGTTTATCCTTCTTTTCCAGGTGATAATTGGTTTGATTTCATTTCTGGTGGCTCTAATTCAAGGTGGTAAAGAGAAAGTTTCAAATTAAAGATGTGACTGTATAACGAAAATCATTCCCTTGTGCGTTTGTCTTATAACTGCTTTGGGGAGGGAGGACTGTTCTGAAGGACTAGTGGTGGCTGAGGATGACACAGCTTGGAGGCAGGAGGTGGCACAGGTCAGCAGCTCTCTGGGTGGTGTCTGTGCTGCCATGCCAGTCATGCACCCTGGCTCAGAAGGGTCATGACTTCCGAGTCACAAGGAGCTGGTGGGCAGTTTGACTGCACTGTTCAAGCTAGGGTTACATCATAAGACAAATGGTAGGTCTGGCATAGAAGCTGCTGAGGAATCAGAACTCTTGGCAGTGACAGAAGATGATCCCACCATATCTGCTGAGGCAAACACAACTGGGTTACTCTGGGTATGAGCTGTCTTGTGGCCCCCACAACATCTCCCCTCAAGAGTGCAGGGCTTGCTGAGAGCTGTCAGCAACACCAACAGCAACCTTCTGCCTGCATACATGGAGGTCAAAATCTTGTCATGGGTTTGTGGCCATTAAGGCATGATTTAGTAGAGTAATATCTTCCTTTTGGGTATATGGGACACTTAAAAACATATGCCAGAACAAGGGAGCTAATTGTGGTCAGGAGCTGCCTAAATATTATGCAGACTTTTAAAATCAAGATCATTTTTTGCAAGTACTCATTCAAAATTTGTGGTTGTTTAAGCCTTGCTTATTGCAGACATGACTATGATGTTGTAGGCTATGATCTACATAAATTGTAAAAGGGGTACCACATTATCAACATTACAATATCTAGAGTATAGAAATTACATCAATGTTTCTATACATGAGTATAAACCATATAGGAAATGCGTATGTACCAAAAGAATGAAAAAATAAATTATATAAGCTCTTTCTTACACGCACTCACAGTTCAGGAATGTCATACAGCACTAGGCAAGGATAGTAGCTATGTAAATGATTTTCATAGCTTAGTTTAGAATTATTTTGTAATCTGTGAACAAAGAGCTAATTATAATGATGTTAATAGACACATAAATGTCTGTTTAAGCCCACAGTTGCTGCAATCTTTTAATCTGTGATCATTGCGAATGGAACTTGAAATGTGGTTAGGTCCTAATAAGGTTATGGATTCAGCTTCACATCTGGAAGCAAAGCAAACATGTTGCTCTCTTGAAGGCATTTGATTGAGCAAGGCTCCTGGTTTTCTGCCTATGCATACTGCTAAGCTTCCCCCCTGACCCCCTGTATGTATATCCTTCTTTAAACCCCCAAAGAAATTATTTAAAGTACATCTTATATGAATATGAAATCCTTTTTCCAAGAAATTTAAATGGCACTTTTAAAGCACTTTTTCCATTCACTTTCCGTGACAAAATTAACTTGGACATTAAATTATACAATGCCAAAAAAGACATAAATTCCCAAAGTAAGACTAAAACTGAATTAGATGCCAACTTATGGCATCATGGTCTGGAAATTCTATATTTAATTGTCATCTAAATTAGTTTTTTTTTTTTTAACTCTGCAATTACCTTAGTTTTAACCTTAATATTTTTCAGTTGCTTAGAATTGCAGCTCTGTTAATTTCTAACACTGCAGTTGTGTCCACAGCACTATGTACTTGGAACTTAATTAATGTTCAAGCTTAATAGGCATCCCAAAGTGAAACATTTCTCCTCTTTGAGGCCTTGAATGGATTTATCCAGGAGACATTGGGCCAGCAACAGAACTGGGCACCTGACAAAGATTTCTGAGACTGTGACTAAGACCTCACTGTGTCTGAAATTCAGGATTTCTGCTCTTAACTGAGTGCTCTGTTTAGCAAGACAGTCCCTCTTGCTCTCACACACATACCCACATATTTTTTTACAGTTACCTCTGGGATATATTTTTTTTCAGCTTTGTACAACCTTACCGGGAAGCGTCCTTCACTTGTGTGCCAGAAGAAATTGATAGTGTTTGATTAGGACATTTCCCATGTAGATGAATACATAGAGCTGAAGAGCCCCAGATAACCCCATGACATTTCAGATCCGTGTTTATCTATCACTAGAACGTTCAGTAAAAGTGGTGAGGTAGGAGAAACAACGAACAAAACTTATAGCAGTTGCAATGCTGTTACAATAAGACTGATTGGTCAATAATATTCAGTGTGTATGATTTCACTGTCTGCTTTATTTATGTTACCACTTATGTACCCCATGTGACAATATGGACAGTTTATTGCATCGTGAACAAAGGCCGATAAGAATTTTTCTGAATGTTGCACTGAAAAACAGCAGAATAGAGTAAATACTGATTGACTTTTGGAAAAAATAGTAATGGTACCAACAATGGGAGGGAATCTGGGCTGTGAATGTGCGTGGATTGGGACACTTCCTAGAAAATCTGCTGAGGAGCATCTTTCATCACAGGAGTTTACATCGCATGCTCAATCAGGGTGACTGCTCTCTGAGAATAAAATTCAGTACACTGACTGTTCTGAATGAAAGTGCTAGGCATCAACTTTTCTCAGATGTTATACAAGAATGCAAATGGTTCTGTGTTTCACAAAGAATTTCTCTTTAGAAAACCTGATTTTTTTGGTTTGTTGGTTGGTGTGGGTTTTTTTTTTTGCTACATTTCATTTTTACTTCACTTGTAGTGAGACAAACCCCTGAGCTTCTTTTGACTTGCAGTCTCAGAGTCATAAAATAATTTAGGTTGGAAGGGACCTCTGGAGGTTGTCTGGTGCAATATCCTTTCCAAATTTGTTGGATCAGGGGGGTGTTCTGGTGAGGTGCTATGACCTCCCGAATCGACTCCAACAGAAAGTCGCTCAGCAGCCACTGCATTCACACAGACACACACACACTCTCCGGACAGCTTCTCGACAGGTTGACGGCAAGGAGGCAGGAAGGGTCTTTGTGTGGAGTTTCCACAGCAGAGATTTATTTCAGCTCCGCGTGTGACGGGTAGCCAGGGACAAAAACGTTGGAGGATGGAGGGTTCCAGGTTATATAGCGGGGCGGGGAAAGCATCAGGGACAGCGGTGACACATAGGTGGGACTAGAGTATGGGAGCCAATGGGAAAATCTGAGTGAGTGGCAGGGAACAAAGTCCAATGGGAGAGTGGGGAAGGGAGAACTTTCTAATGAAGGAACAAAAAAGGTACAAGGGGGCGGGGAGGCCAACTGGGGAAGCAGAACTGGGATACATTTCCGTAACAGAACAGGGCATTCTGGGGGAGGCCTTTTATAGTCATCTTAACCTGGGGAGCATTTCTCCGCTTAGGGCACCTTTTCTCCAAGGGATTCTTACAATTCCTGGTGCCATGGGCTCACTGGCCACCACAGAAATTCATTGAAGTTAGACCAGACTATCCCACCTTCTGTCCCTCAAAGGGTTTCAGCCTCTGAACATCCTAGTAGCTCCTTGCTGAACTTTCTCTGTTTTATTCTGATCTGTCAGTATCTACTGGTAAAATCAAAGCTAGACAGGGTATTCCAGGTGTGGCCTGAAGAGTGTTACAGGAAGGCAAATAATTAGTCCCCTTGATCTGCCTGCTGATCCTTGTTCACACAACTCTGCTTGCAGATCTTCCGTCCTCCAGTGGCAAACTGCTGTCCCATCCTAAACCTGTTGTCCATCAGGGTTGCCCAGATTCTTTTCGTCAAAGCTCCGTTCCAGCCAGGTAACTTCCAGAGTGCACTGCTGCATGAGGCTGGTCTATGCAAAGGATAGGACTTGGCATTTGTTTTTGATGAACATCATGATCTTGTGGTTTGTCCATTTTTCCAGCCTGTCAAGACCCCTCTGAAAGGCAATCCTGCCCTCCATTGTGTTGACCATGATGTGCTTTTTGGTGTCCTCTCCACCCTTGCCTAGGTTGTGTTCTGTCCTCAGGCCCAAGTGGTTCTTAAAATCTCAGAAATATTGTGCTCCTATTAGCCCCTAAGCAAGACCAGTCACAAATGGTGAGTCACCACCTGGACATCAAATTGCTGATCACTACACTTTGAGTCTCACTGTTCAGATAATTTTCTACCCACCTGGGTAGTTGACTCGTCTGGTCCGCATGTCCCCATTTTGGCTATAAGGATATTACTGAAAAACTTCAGCTAACTGATGCCTGCGGCTCTCCCATTGCTCACAGAGTCTCCTGTGTGAAGGCTATCAGGTTAGCCAGGCGCTATTTGTCCTTGGTAAGGTCATGCTGGTTGTTCTTTCTCACCACCCTCTTCCTCTCGCTCTCAGTGAGAACTAGCTTTGTATTAACTTATTGTCTAGAGTTTGGTCTGTCACCTAAAGACTTCAGATAAAGATTCCCCTCTAATTAGCTAATTTCTCTGTCTCAGGCAGGAATCAGGACTTCTGTGTGAGAAAACTCACAGGACACAACTGCACAGGCTGCTTTACCAGAGGAAGGTATGAGGTTCATAAGACTGCTAGATAGTACCTGACCAGAATTTTTGCTTATGATGTAAATAAATGTGTAAGGTGAGTAACATCTGAAAATATGAACCATAAAGCTATTTGCCACTTAATTTAATGTTCAAAAAGCAAAAATGGGTGAAGAAGCTTGCCAGGGTCAATATAATTACTTATTCAGATCCACTTATATGTAGATTTGCAAGCTTCAAAGCAAAGATTGAAGACTTTTCTGAAGGAGACTCATGAGCAATAGGACCTGAGCAGGCTGAGGAAGTTCAGCTTTGTTTCGATAACTGCTGTACAAAGTGCTCTTCCAACAGTGGCCAGGCTGGAAACACTTAAAGATATCAGTAGTGTAGACTGGCTGCAAATCAAACCATTCCATCTCTCATTGCCTTTACTAAATCATTGAGATATGTGCTAAGTAAATCTGTTGCTAGCAGTAAATGATTTATGAGGCAGAGGGAAGATGGCTAATAGGACTAAATCCCCCTTAGTACAACTGCATGGTGTAATCTGTCATTGCAAAGTGGAGGAGAAGCTGTGCAAGTCTTTCCCTAATCAGCACTGAAACCATGCCCAGACCTGTCTGAGACACATCTTTAGGCATAGTTCTTGTCTTTTGACATGAAGAAAACAGATTTTTTCTAATGATTTTTATTTCTTTGTGCAGGTAATTTGTAGTCATTGATAATTTTGTTCTCTCCCTTACAAATTAAGCCTCACATTAAGAGTTGTACATCCTATATTTTATGTATTTTCATGGTCTCAATCTGTCTGAAGCTCTCATCTGAAATATGCCATACTCTACAGTGACATTCATGACAAAATATAAATGCATTACAAGTGTAAAGGTTACGAGGTTTGCTCAAGTTAACAACTGAATGAAATAACAAATATCTAACTGTTGACTTTCTGCAACTTCACAACTTTCATCCTTCCTCTAATTTGATGTTCCTTCTGAAGATGAAAAGAGTTAGAAAATGTTTTACCATTTTGCTATGTGACTGTATTTTTCCCCTTGGCAGGTAGAAGAGAGAGCAGTAGGCTTGTTGTAAAAAAAAGCTGCAGTCTGACAAAGCTGCACACAGAGCTGGCAAATACAGTCACTTTACTGCTGAGGAAGATATGAATACAATTCCTTTTATTGTTTTGTAATATTAGGGAAGAGGTCAGTGTGGCAGAAGATGTGAAAGTTCCGTGTTATAGATGAATGGGATGTTTTAAGTCAGTGTGATTGCCTTTACATATCTTTATGAAACTACTTGATAGTATAGGCTAAGAAGGTCAGTTTAGGAGGGCCTGGGTTTATCAAATTTATTTATACTGCCAAACCATTTGGGCATATATATAATCTTTAGATGGACTGAAGCTATGGTTTAACCATGTTTTTTATTGACAGAAAATCTGGGAATTCAGTACTGGATCAAATTAAGTATTTACAAATTCAAAACAGGACTTTGGTGGACCTGAATCATCTCACGAAATACCACCCACTCTCCCTCTGTTCAGTGGACACCCAACAGTACCAGGACCTGAGTTCACACAGTGCTTCCTTTTACAACCTGGCCCTTCCCAAAGTGTCTCCAGCGCTGTTCTTGAGCCTCTGCATGGCTGTCCCACACTGGACAGGCAGGTACCTAAGCCTAAGGGGGATTAAAAACACAGTGTGAAGGCAGTTGTCCAACATGTGACCTTGTGAAGAGTGAGTGGCAAAATCCATGAGCCTTTAGGCTGGTAGTTTCAACATACAGCAGGAGGTGAGAAAATGAGTTTTAGTGCATCCCCAGCTGGCTTCTGTAATGTCCCATGGCTACTGAATTCAGCAGAGATGGTGGGAGTGGCTGCTCCGATCAGGTAGAGGTAAGAGAGAAGGTCTTAAATCTCCCCAGGCTGGGAAGGCAATTGGATCAGGCTTCCCAGTTCCCCAGGAGCTGTGAGGATCTTGCTATCACATGAAGCAAAGGCTATTTCTGACTGTTTGTCAACATAATAACGTATCCCATAAAGTCATTTGAAAGAAAAATAGCAGCACAAGCCTTTGCATGAGGAGTTGGGGCCACAGCCCTTGAGTGGCTGAATGTGCAGCCTGTGCCAAATGTCTCAGGCTGAGAGCAGGGGTGGCACTGGATGGAACCCTGTGCTCAGTGGTTCCTGGTGCCAGTCCTGGCAGAGCCTGGCTCAGTGTGCAAGGATCATATTTCCAAGTCCTCCAGCTTTGCCTGTGCCTTGCAGCAGCTGGGCGCCTCACAGACTTGCTGGTCAGGATACTTAAAAGGTACCCCACCTATTTATTTCTTTTCCTTAACTGGACAAAGCTTTTATGACCACTTAAAAGTTACCCCACCTATTTATTTCTTTTCCTTAAGTGGACAAAGCTTGTATGACCTCCAAGAATCTAAATTGCTCCATCCGGTAAATTACTGTTCATATGTGAGAACATTAGGACTTTTAATTATAAATCAAAATTGCCACAGGTTAATGGTACCACAGACAGAGATGAAGCTTTGATGATTCTTGTGCTTGCTTCATACATAGGGATAATCCTGATTCAGCAGGTAGTCATGTCAAAGACTAATTTGCATGAACTTCAATATATTAAATATCCTTTCTTGTAATTTTCCCAAAGATTATCTGAGCAACTTGAGAAGTTGCTTGTTTTTCTTTCTCCTTCTGTAAAGCTGTGTTTGCTCTTTGCCCATTAAGAGGCATGTCCATTTGTTTAGGGCATGTCCACACAGAGATACAAACATCCTTGGTTTAAGTGTTAGTCAGTCAAAAACAGGTAAAAACTTGAGATTTTTCTCATGAAGGACCAGGAATTGTAGTTAGATTACAGTATGACAGGTTTTTTAACATTGTGACCATGGGTATAAGCGATGAGTAACAATTACTGCAGGTGAATGCAGTCCTTGTTGCATAAATTTTAAATCTGAGAGTATTAAGTACTTTAGGCCTCTGCTAAATTGTCCCTTGTAAATATTTGGAACAAACAAAGCAGAAGACTGTTTTTGAAACATGCTTATTGTAATTTTTCCAAACAGGCAGTGGTGGTAGGTTACAAAAAAAGAGTTAGTCATGGCAATTTTGAATGGATGCTACCCCAAAACAGAGCTATGACACTCAAAAAATTTCAACTAATGTAAAAAAAAAAAAAAAAAGAAGAAAAAAGAAAAAATAGAGAGAAAGGATGCCAGGTGTCAATGAACTCCTTGGTATCACTGTTACCTTCCTTGCTGTATTTGGTTCTAAAATACAGAGTACATGGCTGCCTATGGATCACTGAATATGATCTGGTCCCTAACTAATGCAGCTGGCTTGGCATTGACATTCTGTCAACCACAGCACAGCTATGGCAACACATCTCCCAAGTCGTGAGATGGCTTACAGATCATGAGATTATTTTTGAAGCATAGAATTTTTCTACCATTACTCTTTTCTTTCTCACCCGTGGCATCAAAAGACTGACTCCAGCTGCAAAGACACATTTTTCTATTTACAGGTAAACTCTGTGAAAGTTGACAGTAACAGAATTTTGAGTGGAGACAAGGGCCAGGTGAAACAACGATGATCAAGCTACTTGTACCTTGTGTTAATTTACTCATGAAACAACCACTGTCTGAAAACACAGTGATGATTGTCGTGATCACACAAAACAGTGTAATGCTTATGATTCAGGAGAGTTTTTATTTGTTTTGATCACTGAAAAGCATGGTAGTCTTCCTCCACGGACAGGGGTCTAGAATTGCCCTGCTGTCCTCCGCCTCCTAGGCAGAGTGAGCAGAGGGTTGGCAGCGGATAATAAAGGAGACGTGCCTCAAGTCTGCGCTTCTTATAGAAACTGGTACAAAGGTCTGAGTCACCAACACAAACCTTGGATGGGACAGAACGGTGGGAAAGGAGAAGAAAGAGGGAGACAACCAGCTTGGCTGAGAGATGTGCACACATAAATGTGAGACCAGGATAAATGTTAGAATCACTAAGTTTAAATTAGAAGCAAACCAAGAGTGAGTGAAAGGAAGAGGGCATGATGCACTGTGGATGAGGCCATGGACTGACAGAGGTGTGGATGACTCAGCTAAGTACATGACTCAGGTGCTGGGAACTCTGACACTGACTCTTCACCACGATTCTGGGCGAGTCCCAGCTTTTCTCTGGGTCATGTCTGACTGAGTAAGCAATTTGAATTCCCATCATGCTCAATGCAGTTATGTTTACAGATGTTGGCTTCATATGTCACAGAATGCTTCACACACATCTGTAAATGTCTGGTTTGTTTGAAGAGATGCCAAAATATCTACTTCTATTACGAATTTTAAGCTGGAAATGCCGAGTCCAGAAGGGTGTAAGAGGAAATCGTGCAAATAAATGTCACTATCAGAACAAGCTTACAGGACTGTTAATCCTGGTTAAGATCACTGATCCTGTTTTCAAATATACTGAGCATCAGTTTCCTACTCTGAAGTAGCTTCAACACCTCGGTAAATCAGACCACACGCTCCCCTTCTGGGATGTTAAGAGGTTGTTAAACTCCACTGTGTAGTCTCAAATCAGCCAGCTGTTCTGCTTTAATTAGTTAGTTCCCTTGAACACAGAAAACAATTTTCTTTCAGTTTATTTTTTGGCTGACTTTTCTACGTTCTGCTGATAAACCACAATTTTGTTTTTCTCCTTCCAAATAACTCTTTCTCTTATGAGGATTATTCTTACACATATTGCCCTTGGGCCTCTGAATCTGTCTGGATGTCCAAGACAGCACTGATCCCAGCAGAAACCTAAATCTATGTGTGCGTGACAGAGCTCACTAGAGGGACTATTCGTTGAATTGCTGGGATAGTGATGTGTTGCTATCTCATTCTTCAAAGCAGAGAGCATTTCAATGTAATTAATTCCTTTCTGTAACTGGAACTTAAGAAAGGAACAAAATTCTCAATCTCTCCAAATCTTTATGTATGTCTTACAACTTTTGGGTCTTAAATGTCATTAGCAGTGGTGGATATGGTTCCTGGCATGTGGTCTGGTGTGTGACTGTTCAGGCGGCTGTGGAGATAACCAGGTATCCTCCAGTCGTCCATCCTCAGATATGTGATTAGCTCAAATTAGTGTTTTTTGTTATTGTTGTTGTTGGGTTTTTTTAAGTGTATATTGCATCCTAAATAACAGAAATAAGTAAATTCCTAGTTTTCCACACTTAACTGATTTACATATAAATACTTCCCAATCCAGGGCACAATTTCACTGACATCTGAACTTGTCTATGTTGCACAAGTAGGAGCAAACATATTACCTTGTGAAAATAGAGATAAAGTAAACAAAAAATCCTAAAAAAAAAATCAAATAAACTCAGACTTTAACAAGTTAGTGTGCTTTCCGCAGTTATCTGAACAGCTGAGCGAGATGGCTATATTCCCAGAAACTAGGTTCACATAGTTATAAGAATGCCACCACAGAGATGACTAAGTGTTATCTCAGTGTGTGAACACCACAATAGTAATTACAATAGTAATTCCCAAACTGACCATCACGGAAAAAAAAAGGATATCGGAAAAGAGAAACTTGACAAAATAGGAAAGCATGTAAAGCAGTGAACTGATGTATTTGAGTCAATGAAGTACCGAACACAGCTGACTACCATGCCCAAGAGACTGTCAGGAGTCTGGACAGTTCTGGTGACTCACTCTCCATATGTAGATGGTTGGCTTAGGTGGAGATCCAAGACCATTACTGTCTCTCTGTCTTTTTTTTTAATATTAAGATTTTCTATTTTTTATTGCCTGCTGCCTCCCATTGGCACTGTGTAAAGTTCAAGTACCAAATCGTAAAGACAGTAAAGATTAGTAAAGCTAATCTTTTATCTTTGTGAAATTTTGCTTATTCAATAAACTTCCCAATTTACATGGCATATGCGATGACTATGAACTGAAATGCTGCGCTTTCGAAGAGTTCAAGGTATCACACACTAAAATAAACCATTAAGTATTCATATCATTCATGTTAAGAACAAGTCTTGCCTTCTCTCAAGTTTGATAAAAAACTGAAATTCAGTTGAGCCTGTCTCAGATTTGCAGTTCTTATTTGTTTACAATGAATAAGCACTTATTGGAAAGCTTCAACGAGAACAGGGTTTTTAAGATTCATAAACTAATTCACAGCATTTTGGAAGTCAGCACATGAAACTTACTCGTTTTACACAGGTTAATCTGAAACCAAGAAAGACTTGGAATTTTTGTCTGACTTTTTAGCTGAAACTTGGACTTTTTTCAATCAGTTTCGCATTCGCATCAATCAGAAAAACAGCTGGACTACTATGGAAAAGCACTATGTGTACTAGCAGATAATGTATTGCTGCATGAAATGACAATGTAAATTTAATACTTTTTTCTTCTAAAACCACAAGTAAGGAGACCAAATTTTTTCCTCAGATTGTATGTAAACATTTTCACGTTACATCTATCTCTTGCTTCCTTTTGAAAATAGTTTTATGCTTCAGAAAACATATTTTTTGACTTGCATACCAAAACTTGTCAGTCCCTCAGAGATATTGAGACAGGAAAACAGGTGATATTTTCTAAAGCACAGAAAGTTCTGCCCTAGTTGTTCCACTGCAGTCATCAAAAGCCCTGACATACCCCTTGACATCCAGGGGCAAAGACAGGAGCCAATGCAGAATATGTTAAAAATTCCACCCAGCGCTTTGTGGTTCTGACAAACAGACAGCATCCTTTGTACTGATGGAAAGAGTGAAGACATCACCAGAATGTTACATGTTTATTTGTGCAGATGTTTTAAAAGCATAAAAATCCTGCTGTCACACAGGGAAATTATTTGTTTTATTTTACCTTGTAACATTATCCACTAAAATTGAATTGAAAGCTGTTTTTCTCTGTCAGGACATACTCCATGATTTTGGGTTTTTTTTTGCTGGTAATCAATCATTCAAGACAGTGCTTCACATCTCCAGATGCCCTAGAGCAGTGCCTTTTACAAGTCTTTCTGCTCTCCAAATAATTATGTTAGTGCCTTAGGTGTAAATTGGAAAAAAACAAGAAGAACAACAAATCAGCCAACCTAATTAAAACTTTAGTGCTCATCTACTGTAAGACTGAAGGATTTTGGGTAGTTTTGGGGAGCCATTTGAATACCACAGTTCAAAGACAACTCTAGTAATGAAGTTCCTGAATGGAATGCATTAGTCTAAAACAGTCTATATGCCTTTTCCGTGGTGTTTAATTAAGAAGAACATTGAGGATTAAAGAGTGACATATGCACTCGTGGCCAGGACTGTACCCTGAATTTGACCTGTCACAGTACTCATCATCACAGAGCAGAGCCAGCCTTCCAAAATTTGAGGCTGACTAAGAAGAGAAGCAGAAGAAATGGCACTTGTTTTAGGCATGAAAGAAATTAGACAGCCCTGAAAGAAGACATGGGTGATCATACAGCAAACTGCAGAAAGAACTGCAGAAGGTCTTACCTGTAGAGCCTTTTCTCCTCTCAGGTCCTCTTATCTTCTACTGAAGCCATTACCAAGAATAATTTTCTGGCCTTTACTCTCTTTACAATGGCACCATGTCCAAAGTGCATTTCTGTAGTGGTATCCATCTTGTCTATCTCCTTGGATTTTACTTAGGATCTCCTTGGAGACAGAGTGGCCTGGGACAAGGCCACCTCAGAAGCCTTGAAAGTGATTAAATAGCACAAGGAACATAGGTCAGTGTTCAGGTCACTTTCTGGACCTCTTTAAATTTTTATTATAAATATCTTAATATGTCCTGTAGATGATACGGAGCCACATCAGAACATTTCACAATAGTGAAGTGTATACACACAACAGTTTTTATGATTTCTTAGTTGAATTATTATTAAAGTTAGAGGAAAAATCAGTAATTAGTGAATCAAAAATTTCAGCTAAAAACCAAGCAAAAATCCCTCAGACTGAAAATGGTTTTGAAAGCTATTCAATTTTTTAAAGAAGTCCAGACAACTGCCACGGCACTATATATTTCGGCTAACTCGGTGACCACGAGTGCCAGGCACCCACCCACGCGGGAGAGGGTGGCGGAGGCTGCTTGCAGGCACGCGGGAGGGTTGGCGAGGTTCCAGCCAGGGCTCGCCTAACCCACCAATGGTCCAGGTGCACTGAGGAGGTAAGAACGAGGTGGAAGGACTTCTGCGTGGGAGAACAGGAGTGGATTTAATGAACTTGGAAGTCCCGCGCGGAAGCCACTGGGGGGCCATTACTCAGATACTTTATTCCTTCCAGAGTGAGAGGGGAAAATACAAATAACCAATGAGGCAGGGATGCGGGATTTGAATCCTCGCGGGCAAGGGGTACAGAACCAATGCGGAGGAGAGGGATAACGGGGGCCAATGGGGGACTGAGCGATACAGAACTTTCCAGAGGGAGAAACCAAATACAGGGGGGAAAGGGGGGAGATGACAGCGGCCAGTTATGGGGGCGTGATCTGTATACCTCGCACAGCCCTCTGGGCACTCACAGGGCTCCTGGGCTGCGTGGGTATTAATCCAGTGCACCTGCTATGGTATTGCTGGCCAGGGAATTGGCCATAGCACACTGCAACAGACAACAATCAATTTGCATTCCACAAATTCCAGGGATATACAGTGCCTTATATTCAGTGACAGTGAAATGTACTTTTAAGATAATTTACTTGTTTGTGTTACATCAAGCACTTCTCCATCAGCATGATAAGAACTTCTCCTCTGTAGAACGTTGCTGTAGAAATGGCTGAGAGGAGAAAAATGCAAAGATCCTTGTCATAAACTCTGTAAAGCCCTTTCTCCTCTCTGTGTAAAATGAAGGTTATAGCAACTGTGTGCTTTGATTTTCTTCTTGTCTGGAAAAAGAAGAAAGTGAGAACTAAATTTTGACACTGTCAAGTCTGTTCTTGCCTTTTTCTTCAGCTCCATATTTCCTATTGAAGATGTACTATAATTCAATCCAACATTTAAGTGACAAAGGACCATCATCTCCAGTGGTCTGGATATCTCATGGTCCATACCCATAGGATTTAATTTTTAATTTTATTTTTGTTATTCCACTCTTCAATATGGGTAGAGATGGAAGCTAAAGTTGTTCCAAACACATGCACAAAAAGCTGCAAGGAATGTGTCAAAGTACTTTCTAAAGGCTTTGAAAGGAAATTAATTTTGGAAGTAGAGTAGAAAGACAGAGTGGTTTCACTTTTTTCAGGAAACTTTTTAATGAAAATACCATATTTTGTTTTGGTATTCAGTTTTAAACTTTTCCTTCCTTCTCATTTGCTCTATATCTTCTTTTCCATACCTTTTCCTCTGTCCTCTCATGCCGTGAAAAAGTAGAAGGGTTGGAGAAAGGAGGCCAATAAGAATTGGCAGAAAGATTAAAGATATCTACCTGGAAGAAGCTGGACCCGCTGAGTGAATATTTTTGTGGATCACTGCAGTTATGGCTAATTACATAGTGAAAATTTCAACTTCATAAAAGTCCTGTGTGTTCCTGCCCATAAAATGAGCAGTCCTTGTGCATTCAGCTTTGGAAAATCATGTCACTTGTAGTGTGACAGAGCTTTCCCCTTGCAATATCTGTTCCTCTTCTTTTAATGTGAGCTCTTTTTTAAATCTTTGTTTTCAGTGGGAGAAACTTCAATTTTCAAAACAGCAGAGAGTAGTCAAAGTCACACAACCTTTTGTTTCGTAGCATCTCTCAGAAACCGGGCTACGTCATGCCAGACAGCAAACAGTGAACTTCCTTATTCTCATTCTTGATACTTGAGGGGTTTTTTTGCCTCAGCTTTATACTGGGGCTATAGATGGTTAATATTCTACCATTTCTGAATCCAGCAAGAGACGTCATTTATTTGTATGGTGCTTTGTATTATTTGGCTTGGTAATTTATTAGGCAGCTTACTGTAGGCTTCAGCGTTATTTAAGTGTCATAAAGTTTAATTGGGTGCTATTTCCTGTACGCTTTCTCATGCCTGTTTATGAAAGGAAGTTCTATCTCTTTCTAAGTGCAGAAACATCTCTTGATCAGGTGGACTGTGCAGAGAGCTGCAGGTAAGCAGACTGCAGATGCAGAAATTATAATTTGTCACAGTTTTCACCCTTATGTACTTCCATAAATTGTTTTGTCTCTTTTGTTTTCTAGAAGTTGAAAATGATCATAGGTAAATTAGCCAAGCAAGCAAAAAAAAAGTGTTATTTTACAATGATGACTGAGACATATTATAATTGCAGTATGAAGCAGGACCTCCTATACTGAATTCAGTGACAGTGGAATTAAACCCAAATGGAGGCACAGGAATCTTCATTTGAGTTGCATAGTATAAACACTGTAAAATCAGTGTAAAGCAGGTTTGAATAAGGATTTATCAATAACTAAAGGTGCTGCCACATGTGGAGCAACAGGTTGTCTATCAGAAAAATAGCAATTATGAAGAATGTCTTGGATTCTAAATGGAGCTAAATCTGCCCGTGTTGTCACTTGAATAAGTTTGGCATTGCAAAGTGGCCTGGGATAACCGTGAGATAAAAGCCATTTCAGGTGAATAGAGAGATTTTGTCTCACAGGTGATAATAAAGTCTGTGTAGGAGAGGAAGTGTGAGGTAGTTAGACACAGCTAGACAGGAGTAACTGAGGCAATGTGCACTCTACACTGCAAATTAACATCTAGAACAGCAAAAATTCTCTTGACACATTTTATATATCTGAAGACTCGTGTGTCAGTGCTGCATGCATGCATCCATTCATCCAGACAGCTTCCTGGCCTCCTTCACTCTTGTGGTCACAGCTACACAGCTACCAAAAAGTCAGTTCCACTTTATCTTCCTTGTGGTTAATGGAAATACCTTCTCTGTTAGGGTTTCAGAAGGTCAGCTGTCCAGTGAGAGGGAGCAGTCTTCTTGACCCTGCCACCTCTGATATGACCCTGGCTGCTCTTCCACTGCTGTCATTATTCCTGATTTCTCAAAGGAGCAATAGGCAACTTGTAAAACTGTCTGTTGGCTTCAAGCTTCTTGGGATGGGAAAGGGTCAAGGGGCGTGTTCAGCAGGACTGCAGGGAACTGACAAACAATTCAGATATCTCACTGACAGCAAAAAATATATTTATGGACAGTAATTCTGTGTCTTAGATAATGTATAACCCTTTTCCTGATAACCATGCCCAGCACTGCTCACTTCAGGTCTAGGGCATGATTGCTTTACAGTAACTCCATGTTCATTGACCTGTTTTCATTAAAAGCTCAGGGAATCCCTCAAGAAAATAAATATTTTGTGGTCAGTGTGGAATCTGCTGTGAGTGTTTTGGTCTGAAAGTACACACATTGCTTATAACTGACCAAAGTAGTATTGGAAGAAAAAAGTGAATAGTGAAAATTATTAGCTGTCATATTCCATTAGTCTGAGAAGACTCATGTTTATAGTGATTCTCGCTGTTCACGTCTCTAAACCTGGCACGAAGTTTGGAGTAAGAAGAAATTATGTGCTCAGGTTATAGGAGGTTGCTAAAGGTGCTTCTATGTTTGTTCATCTAGAAAATAAACAGGATTTAACCTACCATATAATAACATTTGATAAATTCTCTTGATGTGTGGTAGCAAAATAAAGATTGATTGTTTCCACTGCATTTTTAAAACAAGTATCTGTGATTTAGGCGAAAAAATCCCCAGCAGTCCAAAATGATAGATTGTTGATGTCTTACAACATTTTGAAGAATTTATCCTGATCTCAGCAGTTACTTAGTCTTTACAGAGCCATGAGTGAGCTGATCCTGGGCTGGAAACAGTCCTACTTAGAGCAGTAGGTCGGACTAAATGTTCTGCAGAGCTCCCTGCCAAGAAACATTTCTACAACTGCAATTTTTTCTCTCCCAAAACCACAGAGAGCTGTGTCTCGTTGTCTCACACTGGCTGTGCCAGCTTTCCTGGCTGTGAAGAGGAAATCAAACATCGACTCCCTACCCAACAGGGGCATGGGGAGGAGGAAAATGTTTACACAGTGGTATGAATATGTAAACTAGGTGTCACAGAACTATGTTGTGACATTGTCTTTGCATTTGGAGGGGCTCTGTGTGAGGAAAATCATTTGTTCCTTTCTTGCTCTCTACAAAGCTCCGTGATAAATATGGTTGAACTATTTATTTGTTTGGGCAAAAGGTGATTTGCAACCTGATTTGAGGTTGCAAAGGTGATTTGCTGCTTCAGCACTTCTTTCCAGCTGTCCTAAGTCCAACCCACAGATGACAAGAAATAAAGTTGAGGGGATCCTACTGTGTGGATTGAAGTGCAAGTCTGTGGGTGAAAACAAATCCAGTTTTAAAGCAAAGTCTGCCACACACCCACTGTGGATTTTGGAGAGCTCCTTCAGGTCTCCTGGAGGTAGCAGACTGTGAAATGCAAGAGATGTTTCAATAAAGTTGGTGGTGTGGCATGCCTGCAAAGATTATTTGAGACTGCTTAGAGCAAAAAGAAATCAAATGTTTCTTTTCCCATGGGATCCCCATTAGGAGAGGTGCCCTGGGTGGTTTCAAGAGGACCTTGGAAGTCAAAGCCTTTCTACTTGGCTGTGCTGTCTCACCATGCTCGGCTCAGATCTCTGGTCCAGGGGGCTCTTAAGGCTGGGTGCAGACCAGAGCTACACAGGAAACCCAGGAGCAAGAGTATGGTGCTGACAAGCTGTAGCGGGATCAGTTTGAAACCAGATGGAAACACCAATTAAATGTAGTGGGTTTGTTCACATATTTTACCTTCTGTGAGATAAGAATTAGGACAAATGCAAAGCAGGCTCTAAACTTTAAAGACTATAAAGAAGTTTATTAATAGAACTAAAAGAAAAAAAAAGAGTAATAAGGGTCAGAATAAACTTTCAGAACACTTCTCCTCTCCCCATCTTCCTCCTTCCTCCCACTTACAACATAAAGACACAAACTTGGGATTATTTCAGTCAGTTTACCACCTCTGTAATAGTCTTTCATCAGTTCACTTAGGGAGAGGAGTCTCTTTTGCCCATGCTATGAGGCTTCTCCACAAGAAACCGTCTTCTTGTGGCTTCAGAGTCACAGCACAACAGCTGCCCAGGGTGGTTTTCTCTTGGCATGTGTGACTCCCTTCCCTCGACTTACAGCTTTCCCCACAGCTGTTTTCAAGGGTTCAATCNATCATAGTCCATCACCATAGCTTTACAAAAGAATTTCAGCTTCTAGGTTTTGAAGCATCTCCTCTATCTCCTCTCTCTGGGCTTCAGCTCTTTCTTCTTCACTGACTTGGGTGTCACTATCATGGTGTCTATTCACGTGCCTTTGCCTTTCCCTTTCCTCTGACCTGGGAGAGGATTGATGTCTGTAGGTTTCATCTCTTCTGGGGAACTTACAGCGTTGAAGGAGTTAATCTTACCTGGGCATGGGCTTTGAACTTAGCTGTTTGATCACATGATCTCTGCCGGGCAGCAGCCAGAGCTGGTCTCACCGTAAAGTTCATCTTGGCGGCCGCACCGGAGGTGGAGCCATCCCATCCGCATGGAGCCGTGGGCCATGGCCCAGTCCCCGCTGGGCCCAGCGGCCAGGCCTGGCCAGGCCCAGCCTGGCCTGCCAGGCTGAGCGGGCACCCCAGATACCTGTCCAAGGGCCAGAAGCAAGAGAGTGATTCCTGGGCTTGTTCGTCGTTAAATGTGTTTTTTACAGAGGCGTGTCCAGCTTCTCAAGTGGCTTCACAGAGGTGTCAATACTCGAATTAGCCAATTGATTAGTTCTATCAGGTCTGGAGGAAGTTATAACAGCCCCTTGCAAAAAACATCACTTCCGTGGCTGGGGGAATTTTTTTTCTTAACTAAAACTCCAATCTGTGCTAACCCATGACACAAGTGTATTTCCAAGTTTTCTATTTTGAGACCTTGAACCTTGTTCACACAACTCTGGTTCAGCTACTCAGTTTTTCAAAGTAACTGAACAAATACATTGTGGTCCCATTTGCTTTGTCCCTTGCAGATGAATGTTTCCCTGTGTCCACTACTCTAGGCAAAGGATATAAGGTTTGGATCTGCAGGAGACTGCCAAACAGGACAAGAGGGTGAGACAGGTGGGTTTTTTGAGAGCAATTATCAGTGTGTCCAACAAGGAAATTAAAGGAACATTCAGAGGACAAAAATTTAGTACTAGGTATGAGAAAACATTGTTCTAATAAATTCCAGCCTTTAAACCCTTCTTGACTCTGTCGTTTCTCATGGTGGTTGTTTATTGCGTTTTAGACTAAAGGGCAAACTCATAAATATGTTCCTGGAGTCTCTTCAGCTAAAAGCAAGTTTCTCAGCCTTATTCTGTTTTAGTTCCCTCCTAAAGCAAGATCAGCTGTAAGGATGATTACTTCTCTGCACTAAAGTTTTCTGAGGAAATGTCTGTATTTCCACGTGGATTAGTTTTCTGCTAGAAGCGTAGAACATCTTTGCTTACAGAATGTCTATAGAAACTTCTTTTGTCATTTCACTCCCCTTCTTCTCATTTATTTATATTGCAACAGCACCCACTGGCCTTAACTGAGGAGAAGTCTCCATGGCACTAGACAGCGTACAAACATAGAGGAAGATTCCAAAGACCTTGCAATCAAATAAAGCAATATTATGGTGCCTTTTCTTTAGCTACGGGAGAAGAGACTTAGGACCTAATTAGATTAAGATCATTCTTAGCCGCAATCTATGAGATTACATTTGCAGTCTCTTCCTGACACTCTATCTCTTAGAGAGCACTTGCATTAAATAAACCGTATTATGGATTATGAGACAATATCAAATATGTTAATTCAAGTAGAAAAAAAATCAATATGAGGACTAAACAAAACATTGTGATTATGTCTGCCTTTTGATAAATCCAGTTATTTGCTTAATCTTTTCTGTGTTTGAAGGCTGTTTGTTCATTATAGGTTTTCCTCCCGTAGATATACTTTCATGAAAATTAATATTAACTGGAATCAGCTGAAATGAGGTGGGGCCTGTTCTTGGGGCTGATGATGCAAAAATAATAGTGAATATTTTCAGAGTTATTTGACTACTATTTTGGCTACATGTGTATCTGACCTGATATCAATACCACAAAAGCAATCCAAATAATGCACTTTAAATTTGTCTCATAATCAAAACAGGCTAACAGAAAAGGACTAGCTGTGAGAAAGGGCTCACACTATACTTTAATTCACAACAAACTTATATTTGAAGAAAAAAAATCATAGAATCAAGGTTGCATGTTTTTTGGCACAGAGACTATTAAGGGTGGCAGTGAATGACTATTGTATATAAAGGAAAAAGAATTATCTATTTTACCCTAGATGTCCCAATAACAGAGAAGAACCTGTTCTGTGTAAGTCAAGTGAAAGACATGCCATAGAGGCATTTTTATTATATACATGCACTAAAACTAAAATACACAGAAAACCAAGTGCAGCAAAACAGAATATGTTCTGAAGCTACAGTTACACATATATTTCCAGTTACCAGTATGGACCTTATAATATTTGTTCATAAACATTCAAGGTATTATTAGCAACCTTTTACGTCAATTAGGAAGAAACAGTTTAAGGGAGATATAAAGACACATTCTAAGCTTGATATGTGTCAATTATTAATGCAAGAAAACTGTGTTATCCCAAAAACTTAACAGAACTAAGAATGAACAACATGTGCCTCTCCCTATTTCTCCCAAATGAAAATAGAGGCTTTCAAGCTTTTGTTAAATTGCCAGAACTGGGAGGAAGGGAACAGCAGTTCCCTTCATTTGTTGTTAAAGAAGTTTAATTAAGATTTACCTTTTAATTTATTGCTTCCACATTTAGAGACCCACCCTGTGCACAATCTGTGATCTCCTTCAGAGGTGATGGAGAGCCAGCAGAGACACATCCTACTTACTCCAGACTCTCCTGTGTTCCCATCAGCAGCCTCAATAATTGCCCGTGTGAGATCTTCAGCTGCTCCTGTGACACAAATTGCCCCAAGTCTGCAATAGCGGCACAAGCAGAATGGCCACAGCATTTAGTCAGGAGTGGAAATTCTTTTTACAGTAATGTTGAAGAGAAATGCCTAATGTTCCCGTCCCTGTCAAGCAATGACACAACCTGTGTGAACTATTGCAACCCTATTAGTAGGACTTTCAATAACTTCAGACCATTTATCATTGCTCCTGTGCAAAACAGATACCATCACCTGCTCCAGCTGGAGCACACTGGTCTTTGGGCTCTGATGCTGTTCATCCCAGGGTCCAAGGTCTAGACAACTTCATTATGGGACCTCCTTCCATTATTTTGCAATGGCCTTAAAAATCTAGATAGCACACAGTTGACTGAAAACTGTCAAATGTTGTCCCTATTTTCAGGAAGATGAAGAAGGAAGATCCTGGTAATTACAAGCCTGTCAGTCTCACTTCAGCACCTGGTGAAACTATGCAGAATGTTATTCTGGGAGTTACTGAAAAATAGTCGAGAGGCAAGGCAGCCTTTGGTCGTAGCCAGCACAGGGTAGCGAGCAAGAAGTCCTGCTTAACCAACTTAATTTTCTTTTATGACAAGGGTCAGCCATTTAGTTAACCCAGTTAAACCTGTAGTTGTGAGGTTTTGGGAGTTAGCAAAACTTTCTATCCTGTCTCTCACAGTAACCTTCTGGACAAACTGTCCTTCACATGGCTAGACATGTCCATAATATGTTGGGAGAACAACAGGGTGATGGGTCTGGCTGAAAGTGTTACATTAAATGGACTTACGTCAGGCTGGTGGACAGTCAGCAGTGAGTGCCCCGGGGCTCAGTGTTAGGGCTGGTGCTCTTTAATGTTTTTGCAAAAGATCTGAACACAGAAGTCAAATGTACATTAAGTAACTTTGCTGATGATACTAAATGAGGAGAAGCTGTGGACTCCCTTGAGGATGAAGAGGCCTTATAGAAAGATCTATATAGACTATGGACCTGGGGAATTACCAACCATATCAATTTCAACATGAGCAAGTGCAGTTTTCAGCACTGCATTAGAGGACAGGCATCAGACTACTGGAGTATATCCAGAGGAGGGTCACCCAGATGGAGAAAGGTCTCAAGGGCAAGTTTAACGAGGAGAGGCCGAGGTCAGTTGGCTTGTTCATCTTGGAGAAGGCTGAGGGGGGACCTCACAGCAGGGTACACCCTCCTCCTGGGGGGCAGTGGAGGTGCTGATCTCCTGTCCCTGGTGACCAGCAGCAGGACACAACCAAGTGGAATGAAGATACACTGGAAAGTTCAGGTTGAGTATTAGGAAAAGGTTCTTCACTTGGTGGGTTAGTCCCTGGACCAGCCTCCCCAGGGAAATGGTCATGACATCAAGCCTGTCAGAATTCAAGGAGCATCCAGACAATGCTTTCTGTGAAACTCCTAGTTTTGTCTAGTCCTGAGAGAAGCAGGGGCTCCATGATCCTAATGGCTCTCTTCCAGCTCAAGGTATTCTGTCGTTCTATGATTCTGCCTTTCTGTTTGGGAGGCTCACAGCTCAGAGACACCTGCAAGAAATGCTCAGGGGTAGTGATGAGTACATAGCAGATCGGAGGAGGAAATCCCTCCCTGACACCCAAAGAGACCCCTGCAGTTTCACCCTGAAAGATGTGGGGGTGGCTGTCTTGGTCTCCACTCTGTCCTGTTCTCACACTGTGCCCTTGCAGACTTGTTAATGTCCCTTGAGCTTCTTCCCATGTTCCATAAAGTTTGCAGCTTCCTCCAGTGCTGCTCATATTGGACACCTAGAAGGGACAAAGGGAACCATGGCAAGGGAGGTGAAGAGGTGAGGGAATGGACTACAGGTTACACTGCTGAAGCAGGGGAACATGGGGCCCAAACACGTTTTTTATTCCTTGGCCAAAGAAAGCTCTTGTCTGTGATGTGTTGTCTAGACATAAGCTATGAGGCTTAGGGGGAAACCAGCTCTCAAAATGTCTTGCTATTCGAGCACACATCCTACTTCTACCATTCTCTCATTTCCAAACTGGCATGCCTACAGGAAGCTTGCTGGACTACAACTTGAAAAGTTGTCACAGATATCTCTGCCTTCGGATGCTAAGGCTATGCTTGGAGAAGGGTAGGGTGACTTTAAGTTTCTGTGTGTGGTTATCTAACAGCTGGCTTAGATCTTATTTTCATGATGTCCCTCACTGGAATTTCTAGAGTGACATGACTCAGCAAATACTGTCTCTTTTTTCTTGTGTATGCAAATAAATAAAGCAACATCAAATTTCACCAGGGACTGAAATTTGTGCTAAAGTCAGTAACACCTCTGACTCTATTCCAGTTTTGCTATTGGCTTCAATTCCTAAAAAGGTTTTTAAGAAGGTATATGACAAAATAGAGGATGATGTTGTCACTCAGATTACACTGGTGTTGGAAAAAATACTACTTATCATATTTTTTTTAAAATCAATTTTATTCTTCAGTTTAAGGTTTGCTTTCTTAACTAGAAATTATATACACAATCAGAAGGATGTTAATATCCTACGTATCTAGTTATAATGTCAAAGTGAATGATGGATTTATTGTTGTGGAAGAGTCAGGTCAAAGTTAATCAGTAGGTAAAAAGGGATTTGATTCATTTGCAGGAAAATGTATTAGTAAGCTCTAATTAACCGGAAGTCAATGCATAGCTGTTAATTCACACACTCCATTTTTTTCATTGTTTCTCTGCAAACCTAATGTTTTGCTGTTATAGACATCTAGGTATAAACAATGTATGGTAAATTCCAGCATGAATTACAAAATTATAGGGAGCTTCATCAGTAGGAGGTACATTTATCGTGTACGTATGTCTATGTGGTGTGAAAACACAACCAATTGAGTGATTACGTGTAAATTAGTCATTATGATCTTGATCTATGATTTGGGTATCCTGAGCTAAGATCAATATAAAAGGTAGAGGCCAAATCCAAACCAGAACACAAACTTACCTTGGTCCCAAAAACCTAGTGTGGTGTTTCGGAGTCCAGCTGGAGACAACACTGAATCATTCACAACTGCTCGTGAAAACAAAATTAAAATATCCTTTTTTTTTTTGGCTGATGTTGCCAAATTTAAGGCAATTTCATTAATATTTCTTCTCTACCCAAAAATTGCACATTTTCATAAATAAAATATTCTTTTGAATGTTCCACTGATTTATTTTTCCCTGGAAAACTCAAGGAAATGAGCAAGACTGGTTCTGAAGTATGAAGATTACAGCCTAAAGTAGAACAAAATACCCACTGCAACTTATCCTCCAGAGATTTTTCGAAGGGAGATGAGATCAAATGTGAGGAAGGTAGTAAAGATCCTTTCAATCTGTTGACCTCTGATAGATGTGGAGATAAAATATTATCAAGGTTCAAGGTTGTGACATGTTTGTTTAACATGCTGTTTGGTTAGGGGATTTTTTTGTCAAAAAAGAGGCACACAAGAAATTGGAGAGATGTTTCCAGTCGTAATGGAGTCTAGAAAATTGGACAAGTACAGCCATTATACAGTGTATCATGATACTAATACAAAGTAGTAGCTGTTAGCGCAAAATCCGCAAAGAATGAAAGATTAGAAGCAGAAAAAATACACAAGACTTTGCGTCTTGTAACATCTGAAGTACAAACATCTTTTTAAGAGTCTCATGAGAGAGAAGATTCAGAAGAATTTAGTAAGGTCATCCTGTGTGCAATAAAGTGTTTCAGTTCACAATGTTACATTCTTTCTAAGAGCTAAAATAACAGAACTGTGAGGAAAGCTTGAATAGTTTGTCAGAGCCACCACTAGAGCAAAGAGCATCTGACTGCAGGGGAGCATCTCCCAGAGCAGAGGCCACTTGCATGCTGATGAACGGCAGCACCAGAAACCTACAAACCTGGCAAAGGATTGCAGGCTAATATATAAAATCAGGATGATTATAACAAGGACTCTTGACTCTGTGTGATCAAATCAAATGACAAAAATTCTTGCCATATCTGAGGCTTTAAAAAGGGGGCTCTATTTGAGGCTTTAACCTTCCATATTAAGATTTATTTAAAACTCAAAATGTGCCTGCTGAAACAATAGTGATCTCTGAAGGAACCAGGCCTCAGTTTTCTCAAGAAGCTTCTATTCATTAAAGAGATTAGAACGGAAGACTCAGCTCCATGTCTCTCTGACATTTTTCAGTAAATAAATTTTGGTAGTAAAAAGTAGTACAGGTGCTAGAAAGACTTAATAAGTGAATGAATACAAAATCATTCTATTTGAATGGTTGTGGTCACTTTCGCAAACTACTGTACTGTTGCAGTTCTTGTAGATATGAATTTGTCTTGGTAGATGAACACAAACGTGATTTAAAAATGCAGTTTTAAAAGGCACAACATTCAGCTATTCAGAAATCACTGTGAAGCAGTAAAAAAACCCTCCAAACCAGTAATTTCCAGGTACAGGATTCCTCAGTACCATCTTCAGCTACTTTTACTGTGAAAGTGTGAGGAATACAAGTGAATATTCTAACAGAGAAATCAGCACTACAGAGCTAAGCCTGTTTCATGGACTGTTCCCAAAGAATTGATCCTTCTTCACACACAGAAAAGAGAGTAAATACCTCCCCTTTTATTTATCAGTCTTATACTAGTTTCTTACATCAGCTTTTAAGCAACTGGGAAATAGGCAAATATGAGAGTACGCAAATGCAACATACACACAAAAGATGCGGATGTAACTCAGCGTAAGTACGTTTTGTTTGTTTGAAACAGACCCATAGCACCACTTTCCTGATGAGAGAAGTGAGGACGTTTTAGAAGTGCTGATGAAGAAAAGGAAGTTATCCTGCATGCAAGGTAATAGATTTCTAGAGGCTGAATATGCTGATGGCAATAGGGGAAGCAAAGTGAACACATCTTTTTTTTTTCTTTGAAAATAATTTGAAAACTAGTACTTTTAAACAATTTAGTGATCCTCAACTCTACCTCAGTGTTGCAAAGTTGCAAAAAGCAGCTGATGAGAGCCAGTTCATGAACAGGTCAGGCACCTTCACCAGAGGAACAGCATCAGCTGGCACAGCTCTTCTGCAAGGAGCAGAGATTCACAAAGGCCAAGGAGCCATGTGGGGAAACCTGCACAAAGGCTGCTGCTTGTGCCAACTTTTCTAGAAAATCCTTATAGTCATCAGCCCAGTATGTCTTTTGGAGAAGTTCCCTCTTTCATTATTGTTTATACCCTTCCCTTGGTCTAAATTATGCCACTCTTGCTTTGCCACATTCATTCATAAATTCTTCCAATGTCAAACCCATTATTAACCCACAAGTTATTAAGCCATTTCTTCTTTGGGAACTGAGCAATCTCTTCCATTAGATTTTTAAACCTCAAATCAGGCAGCTAAACTGTTAACATTGAGGTCTGACATCTGAATTGTGTTATAGCACCACAAGCTTCAGGATAGCAATTCCCAGCTCTTTGGAAACAATGCCTGCCCAGTGACATTACTTGAGAGCACTGCCAGAACAAAAAGTGAGAGTGGCTTGTGCGAATGTGTCCCTGCTTGTGAAATACCCCCCCTACCCTTAAGGCCCTAAGTTCTGCTTCAGCACATGAAGCTTAAGTGCCTGGCTGGAAACACGGGAATCCAACCAGATGAAACAAACTTGCTTTAGTGGAACAGTGAGGGTGACCTAAACCTAAAAGGGACAGAGATCTTTAGCTAATGTAAAGCATCCAGTGGCTCCATACTCAATTGTCTTCACTCAAAATTTGGCACATGTTCTTTTTAACTTTCAAGAAAAAATTACAAGGAAAAGAGGTCCAATGAAAATAAAAATAATAAAAAATTGTACACACGCGAAAAACACAATAAACTGGAAGGGAGAAGTTGCAAAAGAGGAAATCTAAATTCTGGATATTTTGCAAGCGGTGATTTCCCTTCCCCTCCCTGCCCTTTGCTCCCAACACACAGGCTCAAACACTCGCCTCTTCACTTTCCCCCAGGAGGAGAACAGATTTTGCAATACTTCCCTGCTGTAGTGCACTCTTACTGACACGAAGAATCCCACGAAGATCTCACAGATATGAGGAAACTTTACTCAATAAAGGGAGGAAGAGAGGCAAATGAACAGAGCTAAAAAACGTTTGGGACCACAGAGTTTCTTTGCTCTGAGTGAATGTGTACTTCATTTGCCAGCTGGCCCATGTTCACCTTGTTTCTGAATGAGTTTCTGAATGAGTTTCTGAATGAGGGCTTGATGGCTATTTGGACTCTACGTCTCCATAGGTGACTTCATAGGTAAAGTGCCACCTGACATAACTGATACGATGAGAGACACTAAGTAATCTGCAGAATACATTTTTAAACCTTTCGAGATTTTGACCCATAGTCCTTACAAGACTCAACAAAAAAAAACAGAAAAACATCCCTTATTTCTTCTGATCCATGTAGTCACATGATGTAATGTAACCAAAGATGTGCAGTGACGAGAAGACCAGATGAACTCAACCATTTCGGTACAGAATTCATGGCACAGAATTTGAGGAAGCTGTCTTGGTCAAAAACAACCCCAAACCAAATGAAATCATCAAAGAGGTACTTTTTGATTTTCTGTTAGCTGGTAACTACTGTCCATGAAAAAGGAAACAAATAAATGGATTGACCAGACTACTAACCTGCTAGACTCACAGAAATCTGAAGTATATCAGTACCTGCTGATAAAAACATTATTCACAAATATATATTGTTTTAAAATTGATTTTTTTCAGCTAAACATTAAATTTGCAATATAATGCTGTACATATTTCCTCCAGTTTCTGGACAATACATTTTCCCAAGGGCACTCTGTTTAAGGCAGGGTTGTGTAATGAATACTTATGACTTCCCCAAACTACTTCTCAAAAATTTTAGTAGCTAAATTTACTCAAAATTTGATATAAGAAAGCAATGAAAAGGAAGGACTTAATGGTTGAAGCTGTTTTGTTTCCTAATCATGTAGTGAAGTGAAAGATTTTTTGTTGTTTTTATGAAGGAAGTTGGAAACTATCACATGCTCTTCCCAGATGTATAATAACTCTCTCCTGCCAGACAGCCCTGGCAGTTCAGCTCATGAGAACCTACAGTGGGATTTCCTGAGGTTTAGAGATTTAGTTTTCCCCATTAAGCTCTATAAAGTCCTTCCCAAATTCTCCGAATTCTACAAATAGATAAAACTAATGTGCTAATCTCATCACCCTGAGTCCTCCAAACATTTTTGATATTTCCTGTATTTTACTGGCCTGAAAATATTGTCATGGCAGCTTCCTTCAGAGTTTTTAACCACATCTATGCCCAGCTCTTGCTGCAAACATGAAGTGTAGGATAGAAAAGTGGCATTTATCCTATTTTGGAAATTATTCCCCTTGATACTTCCATTCCTCGAAACTCTAATTTGGTTCAGGCTCATGTAAAACACAAGACTGAAGTTTTGGAAAGCTGTTACCCAAAGCCAAGCTCTACCTTGTCCCTTTGCAAGTGAACACAGGTAGCTCCGGCCAGGGGACATCTGGTGCATCCTGCTCAGTGACAGATGTGGGCTGGGTTGGCCCACGACACAGGGATGTGTCTGCTCCTCTGGTCGGAATGCTTCACACCATGGGAACACCACTGCTCAGGGCACTGGGGGAGACAACCTCTTCTGAAATTCATTGACTTGGAAGTGTGAGGGCATTTCTTTCCAAATCAGGACCCCAGTTCTCCTGGTTTCATGGATCTATGACTAGGAGTTCCTCCCTGGGATTAGAACAGACAACACAAAATTGCTTTACTGCAAAATAACTTCTCCTAGCTTTAATTTCTATCCCTTCAAATCAGAAACTTCCATAACACTTTTAAAAATTACTATTAAACTGATTTTGTTACATCTGCACATAATTATATTTTTAAAGCTGCAGGATTCAATCCTTGATCCCTCTGTTAGAGATACAGAAGGTCTGTTTTTAATTTCTTTGTTGCATCTAGCGCCTTACAGACATGAATCATATCCCTCACCACTTGCCATATAATTGTAAGGGGATATAGTACATCCTCATCCATCTTTGTTGCATGATGCTTACATAACTTGTATTATGCACATGCAAAGAAGATCATGTCAGCAGCCAACACTGACAAGAACCAGTCATTCTGCATCAAAGAGTTGATTCATCACTTTCAATTCCAAAAAATTCCATTTATTTTGCTGTAGTTTATTCACTCTTAAGAGATAAAAGCAGTCCTTTAGAATGACTATAAGTATCAGAAACAACAGAACTGGTTGTTTTCCCTGCTTCGTTGTTCATAAAAAGATATACATTGATCCATTGAAGTTAAATAGTGCTAACTAATAGCTGTGATCTACAAAAAGTCTAAGCCTTAAAGGATTAGTCTTGAGGTTCTTACACATATAACATACTTCTGTTATAGGGAATGACTGCATAGGTTGTATCTACACAGCGATGTTGCAGTGGCTAAGTCCACATTACACCCCCTACATTGCTACAAAGTGGTCTCTCCCCATACCACTGTGCCAGAAAGTTCTCCTTTCGTCAGTACCCCACTGGGCCCTGCTCCTCTCTCCCCTTCCCTCCCCTCTTCCATTGGCTGCTGTTATGTCACTCAACCTTGCCTCTACCCCCTAGCCCTCAGATTATTGGTTACTGATGCTCTGCCTGCCCCTGGGACCCCTCGGGGTAAAACCACGTGCGAGCGATTGTTCGCGGTTCTTTGCCTCTACAGCGATACCTGAATCTGGCCTGGGGGATCAAGGAGGCTTGAAAAGCTTAACTTAAATCAGGTTACATATAGATCTCAGCTGGCCTCACTGCAAGAGGTACTGATGCTCTTTGTTGATGAAGCCATGGCCACTTCACTGTGCTGTCATGCTAATGAAAGGATAGAGAATGCTAGTGATAATTAAAGCTTTGTAAAGGGAAGGCTTTGTAAAACCATGGCTCAGGCCTGTTATTTTGGCTAAGTAGAAAAGGACAGTGGGAGAGTGACTCAGCTGGAATAGGGGTAGAGAGGCATGCTGTGTGACTGCTGCGTGCTCACATCATGGTGTGTGGTGGTTGGTTGAGTTGAGTTTGTTTTGCCTTAAAGCTATGTAAACCGATAATTGACTAACGGCTTAAAAAGGCCGGGTTTTTGCAATAAAGGGCTGTCCTTTGCACCTGCCTGGGGACCCCTCGTCATCCATTATCGCAACAAGACAACACACGTGGGAGTGCTAAAGCACTGCTGGCAGCCCTTCTAGGACAGTCTGCAATTCCATACCTGCTCATCTTGACCACCCTAGGGTGCTGCAGGGTCACTGCCAGCCTCGCACTCTTCCTTCTCTGACACTGACCCTTTGCTCACTGTGACACATTCTCTAGAGGAGTCAGAGGTAAGAAATATTTCTCCTTGACCACAGTCCAACATCTCTCCTGGTAGAGATGCAGGCAATGGATTTAAACTTCCATATACCACGACCAAAGCTGAAGCTGGATCTTCCCCACTGCAAAATGAAGACAGTAATGCCTTGTTCTTTTTTAAAATATTAGAGCACTGTGACTACTTTTTTTTTTTTTTTATATTAGCCTTATTCGAGTTTTGGGACCAGGTGATGAGTTTCCAGGTAATGAGAGCTCCTGACGTGGCCTAGGGCATGCAGGTGGTCTCAGCAGCCACGGGGCAGCATAAGCTCATCCTTCCCCATTTCCTGTACGTTTCTCTTGCAATAAAACAGCTTTTGAAAACACATTTGGACAGCTAACCCTAGGATATACAAGTGTAACATTGTTTCAGAAGACTGGCCTCTGATTTGCTTTGTAAAATTCTGAAGAAAGGTGTGGGGTTTTCTTCTTTGGAATAATTTCATGTGTTTTGCTTTAAACTATGCCCAAGCAAAGAAACTGCTGCAACAGGAAGCTGAAAACTTCAGGGACAGAGTCTCGTTATCCATTCTGATACCTTACCGTAAATAATTAACATATTTTAATGGTTTAAAAGGAATGCAGAAGCATCAGTTTTCATTCATCTGTAATAATAAAGGAGGAGAAGGAGGAGTGAGCTGACAGGAGGATATGAGATAGTATGAATTAAAGTTAATAAATAATGCCTACAGTGTTAGTCATCAGTTTTGCCTTGTGCATCTCAACATCCCATATGCTGCACACTGCAAAGTCTTACAAGCATTTTCAAATGGGCTTGTTTCGTGTGGAAAAAAAATAATGGATTGTATTTAAGTAGATATCCAGAAGAACTCACTTCAGATGAGAATTAAACAGAGGGAAATAAATCTAAACATTATTTTCTCTCACAGTTTCTTTTTTTAAAATTTTTATTTAATGTGATATTATTCATAAATATTTGATGGGCTATGACTCAGTAAATGTCATTTTCTTGGCTCTGAAGAGGATTTTGAGTGTTGATCAAAATGATATACAGTCTCTCTGGAACAAGTAAGACAAGTACTGTATATCTGGAGGCCAGATTCTAGGTCTGTCAAAATAAATCACAAAGCCTCAATTGTATTCCAGGATTAAAAGGGGCAAGTTTTCGGGGAAATCTAGGTTAAAATTTTAGCAATGCTGTTATACTAGGAAATCTTCTCTGACTTTTCTTTAGCTCTTCACTTGCTGATACCGCAAAAGCAATTACTTCTGTAAACGACAGAGGTATGCCCAACATTATGAAAATTACTTAAGTGACTATGGCATTTTTTGTGGTTATTTTTGAGCTTCCTGCTGCCTAAGAAACAAATTTGTTTCCTCTGTCCTCGTCGATATTCTGGCTGTAAACCAGGACAAGTCTTCCTCCATGTCCCCATTGCCTTCCCTGGACTATACCCAAAAGATGAGAATCAACTCTGACCTGAAATGGGAGATAGACAAAAATTGCATGTATTTCATCAAGCGCTCTGTGATTTTTGGTGGGCCATGCAGCAAGCACTGCATAGCAGCAGCTGGAATTGAGAGGGTGTAGGCTGGTGCAGTCTGTTTACAGAGTTTTGTGGTGAAACACTCCACTTCTCTATAGAGTTTGGAAAGACAACAGAAGGGGATGCAAGAAGATGCATTTATTACCTGTTTTGTTGCTTTCTTACGTTTACTTGTAAGTCTTATCCCCTCCCCTCCCAAGAGATGCATAAGTCCTGAGGCATGGGACAAGCAGTTTACTTGAGCAACAGGCAACTGGGCAGCCTTCCCAAACAGAAATTCTTGGTTTTCAGTGGAAATATTTTTGCTTCAAAGTTTTCAGTTTCCAAAATAACAAAGCACTGATGAAGCCTTTTCCCATACAACTACAACTCCCTCACTAAGACAAACAATATGAGAATTCAGTAAAAGCAGGGGAAAAATAATACTGTCAGAGATATCAACTCCTAAACACCTAAATTTGATTTTTCTTTGGTGACTTTTTTTTTTATTTCATTTCATGAGAAATGACAGTAATTAGCAAAGAAAAAGAATTATTTTCAAGCATTTCATCTGACTCCTTAAGACGTGAAGTTATCCCTACAAATGGGTGACTACTACAAAAATTTTTTGATTCATGTTTCCTGGAAACTGTGGCTAATACCTGAATAGAGTTTGAAGTGTTGGTTCTTGCATTTGCTTTCTACAAACAGGTTCTCAAACCATTTGTCCTGTCATACTTGGAGATGTGAATTTAACATGTTCACCCTGAGTATTTGAATCTATGTCCCTTCACTCTTACATGAATTCTTTAATTGTTATACTGTTGTCTTATTGAGGAATGAAAAAAAAAAAAGAGGAGAGGATGCAAGAGTACTTCTTTGAAAGTACCACAGGGGAAAAAGAAAAAAAAAAGGAAGAAAGAAAATTACTGCCTTCAACACATTTTGTAGCAGAGCCTGATCGCCTCAGTGCATCTTTGGTGCCACCTTGCAAAGCTGCCTGGGTTTGGGCCTGTGGGGAGCTCAGCAAGAAAGAGGCCAAGTTTGGGATGTGGCTGGGATGAGGTATGACGGTAGTGCCAACCACCTCAGCCCTGTCAAGACGGAAGGCAGTTCTGGACATGCTCAGAGGCACTACAAATGCTGAGTGGGTTGGCTATTAAAATCACAGGTTAGAGCTATGGAACTTAAAATTTGCTGAAAATCTGTTTTAGAGCCATAAAGCTTTCTGGGAGTGGCAGGGAAGGAGAAGAAAAGGAAGATTTAACCCTCATTTTCCATAGTTTTAGTTAGCCAAAGACTCTACTATCAAATTTATTGGTTGTTTTGCTTGGCTTTATAAAACAATACTGGTTGGATTGGTACACTCCTGCCAAATTCTTCATGAATAGGCGATGACATGAAGTTGAATTGGAAAGTTTTGCGTTAAGTGAAGGTGATTTTTCAAAACTAATTTCCTTGTGATCTTGTCCCAGTCACTGGGACCAGACAAAGGCCATTTCCACCCACTCTCATGCCTTTGGCAGCAGGAGAAGAGATCAGTTTTTCAAAAGAGTTTAGCAAGCTCCAGAAGCTGTTTTATTCAGTCATTAAACTTCAGGAGAAAATTTTATGCCTGGAAGCACAGAGACAGACAGTTGTAACTAGATTAAGGAGAATGTCATTAGCATTGATTAAGCGCACAATACTTTTGAATTGTCTCTTTAGCTTTTGTGCAGCGGGACCACATATAGTGCAGTTTGTGACACTGGACAGCTGGTAAAGAGAACCATCCTTTCTGGCAGCCTTTGGCATCCATTTCGTGCTTCATTATCCACTGCTGTCCTAAGGACACTAAACAATCCCATATGCTTACATCACCTGGAAGTCCCCTGTGGCTGTTTTTTTTCCTTTTGAAAGCTGAACTCTGAGTTTTGGGTGGCATTAGCAGGTGATGCAGAGCACTTGGCGGCCCCCTCACACAACTCTGATGACACCAGCTCAGCATTGCCTTTAGTTCCAGCTTCAGTAATGCAGCACAGAGAATTAGTCCTTTCACCACCTCGGCCCCCTCACACAAGGTAGAAGAATGAAAACAATAGAAGGAGCCCTAAAATCCCATCTCTTACGAGGAGGATATGTTAGTACAAGCCGTATGGAATGCTGCCATGATCCACCCTGCCAGTGGAGACCTCTCAATCCAGGCAGAGGGTGTGTTCAGTGAATCCTGGGACAGGGCATGACAGAGGCAAGACGAATTCACACAACACCACAGAAACCCTGGACTGCCTTGAAACCTATAAGGCAAGGCAAGGAGACAACACAGCCCCAGTGAGGAGAGACACAAGATGGGTATGCAGAATGCACATAAAAATTCTCCAGAGAAGGACACCAGTTATGTAACAAAGGAAACAACTGGAGTGCTGAGATGGGCTGGGGTGGAAGAGAAATACAAGACCTAAATGACTGATGATAACCTCTGACTCAAGAGAGGTTATGAACAGAGCATCAGAGGTGTTACTTGGAAGGGATCACAGAAGTCAGTAGCATAATATGAACTAACACCAGCAGAGAGATTGATTCCATATGAAGATTATGAAAGTACCTTAAGTATGGCTATGAAAGATGTGTGAACTAGCCTGTAGGTGAACAGGGGTAATGGTGTAGGGGGTAACTATGAAACAGAAATTATGTTGTGCATTCATACCCCCAGCATACTTTATGCATTGGCTTTATTGGACTTATATGTGCAAGGCAGTCCTGTTATCAGGATCATCTCCTCACTTGGGTGTCAGAGCATGTAGGATTTTTATTTCTTTCAAGACCAAAGCCATGGTTGAAGTGCTATTAAAAGGAATTATAGGAGGAGAATGGAAGAACAGACAAGCTGAAGCTAATGCATATCTGACAGAGAGACACTGTAAAGAAACATGTGTGAGTTGCTCATCTCTATATCAGAGGTAGCAGTTCAAGAGAAGGGGGATTTATCCCAAACTTGCAAGTAAATCACAGTGTTTAGCTAAGAGAGAGATATTCACCTTTTACTGTTTTGTGCCTTTCTGCTGCTGGATGGAAATCATCAGGAGGACAAAAGAAATTATGTTTAATGAGGTTGGACAGTTCTTTCAAGCAGTTACTGGTCATGGGAAAACAAAGAAGGACTTACAAGAGACTAAAAACACTGCCCTGGTGAGTAATAAAGAATGGGCAAAAACGAGAGGATTTGAGGACTCCCTTCAGGACAAGGGAAAGAGCAGCAAAACCTTCAGTGCCTCGACTCTGTGATAGGCATGCCAGCAGAGCAAGCAGCTTCTTCAGTGGCATATGAGGACACTACAATTACTGCTTTTTAAAGAGATACTGGAACACAATTTCTAGTTCAGACCTGCTCCCATACTGTGTACTCAAGCCTGAAGGTATTCTTAGTTTAATTATATAAATTGTTTTGTGAAACAGAACATGAGAAGTGGTATACAAATGACTGACAGAACAAGTATGAATGACCATGTTATTTTGATGGATTAAAGGAAAGGGAAAGTTTATTTTGGATAACACTTTGAGGAGTGCTATCACTCAGTTTCAGGAAATAAGGTAAGATGTGATTGCATATTATTTCAGTACTCTTTTATAAACCAGTCAAAAGATTACAGACTTAATCCAGATCCCAAGAAAATCATCTCTATGATTCCCATCCTTATCCAAATGCTTAGGAGAAGTCCTCAGGTCAGCACTACGGAGCGTGGTGGAGGAACATACATTATTGTACCAAAGATTATTTTCAGATCACGCATAGTAATTTTGCCTTGTGAATTGTCCTAAACTCAGAAGAAATACTCATATTTCTAGAGTTGCTAAAAGTCTATTACAGAACACTGAATCTTCTTACATGCTTTATTTTAATAAAGATATTTAAGGGGAGACCAGAAATGTCAAGATTTCATTTCCCTGGGTGCTCCTCTTTAATCGTGATTTGTCATGTTCATATCAAGCTTGGACAGTGCACTGCTTACAATTTCAGTTTTGGAATTATGACACTGAAAGCTTTTAGCTCCAGCACTTTTGAAAACATAATCTTAAAGAGTGGAGGAGTTGATGAAAATAACTTTTTGGGCTGTCCCAAACCTCCCCCAGGAGGGAATGATTATAGGAAAGGTCTAGGTCCATTTTCAGATGAATCATAAATTATACACGCTATCTAGTAGTTAAAGAGGGAGAAATGCAGAAAAATGTAACCTTTTGACCCTTCCTTCCCCAAACAGCTAAAGTTCTCAAGAAAACATGAACTATTATAAATATTAGTCACTCCCCTTAGAGATTAATTTGCTGCTTGAAATCCTGTTACAGAACTTGCTCTTTGTGCAGGAAAGAGAGTATATGCCACTTTGAGATCAGAACTTAGGGGAACATATTCATCAGTATGGAAGGCAATCCTTGTTACAGATGATTACACTGAGAGGTAGGAGAGATGGCTTAATTTTTACTTCGGATGTTGACCTAAGAGTTGGAGTGGCAAGTTAGTACCAGTAACGAAGTACAAATAAAGAATAAATCCTCTTACAACCTCATGGTTTTATTCTAAGTTCATAAAAGGAGCTTGGTGGGAAAGGGGTGGAGGGGGAGAATATCATTTGTGATGTAGGAGTATTTTAAATCAGACTGAACCATGCAGCACAGTTTATATTTAGAGCTGAGACAAAGCTTCAAGTTAGAATTGATGTTGCTCTTAATGCCTGTTCTCACATTTACGTAAAAATCCAAGAGAAAATTCCCATCAGGCAGGTGAGGGTCCAGGTTCTGGGATGAGGTCCCTGATGACTTGATTGTGATGCTGGCAGTTGACAACATGCCACAGGCATTCCCAGACAAACGGGAAAAGATTTCCCCTGCACGAGTGGCACTGGCACAAGGGCAGCAGTCTGAACTGTTGACATTTTGGAGGACATTTCTCAGAGCACTTGAACTGGCAGCATGTAAGCTGTCTTTTTATGAACTGCAGATCTTATTAATAGGGAGGAACTTGTCTTGACACAGGTCGGGTAGAGTTTCTTAAAACAAAGATAGCCGTGTAACATATGCCAGTTGCCAGACCATAAACATGTACACATTTCATCACATAATTTTATAGCTTACAAATATATGCTCGTCCTTAACATTCTGCATTTTTTCATTCAGACACTGCATATGCTTCCACCCACTACATTTTCCATCTTGCTTACTGACTTGTCTCTATATAATCTTGTATTCACTGTCAGGATTAGTGTTACAGTAGTGAAATTGGCTGTGTCTTTGTTCTTAGCATTGTAGTAAAGTATTTCCTTCTAATGAATATAAAATTGAATTAACTCCTTTTTAGATCTGTTCTGTCCTGCTCCTCTAAAAAGTTACAGATATGACAAGGTGTTGTTATGTGGCACTTACAAACACTCAGATGCTTGTTTTCTCAATGAACTGACACCTTCAAAAGCACAGCAAGTCACATCATTAACTGAAGTGTCAAATTTCTCGGAAATAGTATAGTCATACATCTCTCAGAGAAATAGATTCTGTCAACCTGCTGTCAGTTGGCTATGTCCCATGTAGTTAAAGATATTTTAAGTATTCTTGGAAAGAAACTGTTGGGAAAAATATTTAATAAATAGAAATTCAACACAAATAAAGCAGAAAGCTACTGGCATGCATTTATTATTGTTTGGAATAGCTTAACCTGTCAAAGGAGTTGGCAAAGAATTTAAGTAATATTTATCTTTAGGGAGTAATGCATAATAAAGCCGTTCCACATTTTTCATTGCTTGGCTTTTTTTTTAAATTGGAAATGCTCAAATATAAACTTTTCATAATATTTAGTCCTAACTTTATATTCCTGAGACTGAGATGCAGGTTGATACAGCAAAAGAGGTAGCCAAACATGAACCTGAAAGTAGTTATTGAAAATATTTGGATTTTAAACATTCTTGAAGCTGAAAATGATGATTCATGTCTTTGCCTTCTACTAAAAATGATGACAATAAAGGCCTTTTGATTTGATGGTGGGAAGAAACCAACACATTATTTTGGATGTCTTTTTCTGTAGATTCCAGGGGACAAACGTCACATTCCTTCTTTCTTGGAAAAGTATTTATCTTAAGTATTAAAATACCAGATGCATAGATACCAGGAATTTCTGAATACGTGTTTGTTCTGATCCTAAGAATGATCCATAAAAGGGTGGAAACCAGTACTTAAAGGTTTCAGAGGAAATATCCTGGAGCCTTTTTTAGCTGATGAATAACAGCATATAGATGATAGAAACTCTCTTCAGAAACTATTCCATTCCAGTGGGTCTAACTTGCAGGGGCAGATATTGACACAAGCCATAGGCAAAATGAAGGAGTTAACTTCATACCTCACCACCAGCAACGAAACACTGAAATCTGAACCCAAAAATAGACTTTAATTCTCAGTTTCAGGTGTTCAAAGCAGAGAGCTTAGTTCAGGTATATTGGTAATGTAAATAATGTTCTTAAATTATCTTACTTGAGGAGGTTTGTATTATTCAGCCCGTTCTTATACGGTATGTCTCTCCTTTCAGTCGGGCACAGCTGGAGACCTGCAGCTGGACAGGTCTGGATGGAACAAACAGGAGAGTGTGTTGTCTTCATGACTGCACTGTCTGGGGGACATCCCTGTAGCTGCTCTTGCTTTAATGCATTTAGTATTTAGGCAAACTCATAAAATTCAAACTGTCATAAAAAACCCCTATTTTTAAGAAATTTCATACATTCTAACAGACCATTTCAAATAAATGGGATGATTTGGCTGGCAAAATTAAATTCATTCATCAGAACTGCAGATGAAGGTGGTGAGGAAAGATCATTACAGTAAAAGGCACAGGACATATTTTCACTATTTTTTAAGAGTTTATTCAAAATTATCAACTAGGACATAAACAATTAGTCATGAAGTAGTGTTACGAAAGATTAACAAACCTAGCCACGTACTAACAGATTAATAAAAGGTTTGTGGTGTCCTCTGATCAAACCCCTGCAGCAAGGTGAAACACCAAGTTAGCATGTACATTCAACTCTACCCCGTACTGTAGAAATAACAATAAAAAAAACCACATCACATAGCAAAACCAGAAGCATCATAGCCTAAAAACACAGTATGGAGCTGAACCACACTCTGAGCATTCACCTCAGTCCTTTGGACTAGTGGTTTAGGGTCACATCTTCCAGGGTTGACCTGAGCCACCCGCCCTTGAGGTTGGCCATGCCAAATGTCAGTGGAGTAGGTAATCAAAGTAAATAAAAGGGACTCCACAGAATAAGAGAAAGCAGCCAAACTATTTTAGATTTTCCAGTGATTAAAAACTTAGAATTATCACGGCATAAAAATGCTAGGAGGCCAATTTTCATTTACCCTGTCTGGTCTGATGTAGAAACAAGTACAAATCTGTACTAAACATACTAGTGATATTTTTTTTCTTTGCAGACTGGCCTGCAGCAGTTTTCAGAGGCTATTCATGTTAAATATGCTGACAGACCCACCACTTTCTCTGGCAAAGAGAAATAAAGTTGTCCACTCCCACTGCTCACCCTTTCAAAGGAATGCCATCACCATCCTCCATTCACCACAGAGACAGCCTGGAACCAGATACCTGGCATGAGATAATTTATGGCTGCTTGAATAGAATTCTATAATTCTTCTAGTCTACATATCTTCTTTCTTTAGGGCTCTCAATCTGTTTTGGAGAAGAATTAAATAACGTATTCTGACAAATCTGAAACATACTCTGGTCTGATGACAAGAGTAGTATTTTTCCCAGTTCTGTCAAAAGGCAGCAAATTCAAGTCCCAGAGACAGGATTAATAACTGTTCCTAAGCACAGAGCAGAAATTTGATTTATCTAAAAACCTACTGGCCAGCTGGCCCGTCCACTGCCCTTCTCTCTGCCTGCCATTCCTAACAGACAGAATGATTTGGCTTTTTCCACCCCAGTCCAGACAAAACCCTCTGAGTTTGCAGGACTGCATGCTCTGCTCTGAGCACAGAGGAATGGACTTAAGAGTCAGAACATAGACACTGGCAACTGACTACACTGTAGCATTGTGACACAGCACTGTAGGTGTATGCACATGCATACCCCGTTTGAGCAGCATCTGCCTAGAAATGAAGCGAATATAAAGGGGAAAATGCGTTGGAATTCTAGACACATACGCATTCGTCTGGCTTCAAATTTTTGTGAGTTTATTAGCACAGGGTTGCAAAAAATTTTCCACTACAAATTGCCTACAATAAAACAGAAGTTTTCTAAAATGTCAAATCATTTCTCTTTAACTGACTCTTTCAGGGGCTAAATTCAAACCTTTTTTTTCCACATGGAAGGAGAAAGGGAAATGGAGGTTAGGGGATGCTCCAGGCATTGTCGCTGGCAGTGAGGCCTGGCAGGATACATCCCAGACATCCTGGCCCCAGCACAACCAACAGAGCATCCTTGTCCAGAATATTAGATGCAAAATGCTTTATTTCAGTGGTGAGAAACTAACAGCCTGAGCACCCAAAGCACTGCTCCACTTCTGCGCATGCCTTTGCATGTGGTAGGAGTCCATGCTTATAATTCCCATGCTTACAATTCCCATGCTTACAATTCCCATGCTTACATCTGTGCTCTGGCATGTACAACTGAAGGTGTGTCTTGGGGTGACTCTATCATGTGTATCCCCTATCATGCCCTATGCCCAAAAAAGTAATATTATGCCTTTTCTGTGCCTTTAAACTGAGCTTGAGGTAGCAAAAAAAAAAAAATCC